>LPNX011131616.1:490485-576275 GCA_001517045.1 Pseudotsuga menziesii | reverse complement strand
TTTTATTACAAAACCAATTTTTCCAATTAAACTATTAAAAAATAGCCTAAGTTTTGGAAAAATTAAATTTTAATAAAAAACACTGAAAAATTAAAAAAATATTTCAAAAATTAAAAACCTAGGGGGACTTAGACATGTTCATATGACTCAACCATAATTCCTATCATGTTTATACATTGACACATAGACTCTAATAGCCTCAATAGGCCTAAATGCGAAGCCGACCACCCCAACTTTGGAGATATTAAGTGAAAAACTCAGAAATTATAAGTCGTCTATTCAACAACCAATAATAACCAAGGGAAAAAACACCCTGGGCTGATTGGATTGACAAATAAAGTCTATGAGACCAAGTATTTTACAGACACTATCATGCTAGAGCATTTATTACAACTCCCCCAAGGGGGTATGAACATGTGATATAGTACAACAAAGTTTCCCAAAAGCAAGACCGAAGGTCTTCTGAAGTCCGAACAAGTTATCATTGTCCGGTTCACCAGGCTCACTTGATAAAAAACCACTAAGTACAACTTAGGTGGTAACATTTTGGCTCCAACTGTGGGACATGTGCTCGATCTGGTCTTTAAGGTAAGGAGAGGATACGAGAACACTAGAATCTCTAGTTTATATACCCTGTAAAAACATCTCAACTTGACAAGAAAACCTCAGTAGCACAAGCTTTATATAAAAACCAAATGAAGCGTTAAGCTTATTTATTTAAACAAAATAAATGTAATTAACTAATGAAAAAAAAGTTTTATTATAGCTAAGTACAAAACATAATTGCAGAAAGTAAATGCTCTCTTTTAGGAGCTTATTTTCCTACTCTAAGCATGATATAAAAAGGTTAGGTGTAATAAAAAATCCAATGTAACAACCTAAGCATTTTAATAACATAAAAAAAAATTTCCTTGTCTTTGGTTACCAGCCAAAGTAAGGATACCTTATTCAGAAAATGCAAACCTGCGTGATGATTCAGAATGGGCGGGATGGATGGGAGATCATAGGCATGAATAATGTCATAAAAATTCTTCCCCAACTTATATGTGCTCATGCAGGCTGCTTCTATCCATGACTGGATAAGACTGATATAGCAATCAGCACAATGAAGCAGACTGACTACATCATCATACTGATCACCGAGGCTTATCAAATAATAACTCATTCCACAAGCCCCAAGTAGCTCCAAATCATAAGGAACCTCTATATGTGAAAAAGATGGCTGAGACTGATATTCCACTGACCACATCACATCTGACTTTTCACAACACTGCTTCTCAATGTCTTCATTACTGATACCCTTGTGCGGCTCTGCATGATATGACTCTGAATGTTCATGTGAAAATTATGAATGTTCATCTTCCATACTAAGATTTTCTCAGGTATCCACACTCCCTTCTATGGATGTATCGTAGATTGGACTTCCACAAATTTTTGAATAGACATTCCCCTTGTTGGACATATCATGGATGGGATTCTCCATAAGATTTTCACAAGTTGGATTATCTATGAAATTCCAATAGTCATCACTCCCATCCATGTCATAAGTGGGGGAATCTTCATCCATGGAATCATGCTCCTACCTATCCATGTCTTCCTTGTTGGTATCATATCCTAAGATATAACTACCCTCCTCCTGCTCATTATAATCATCCTTCAAAATTTTGGTTTCAAAGATATTATAAGAAGTAAAACTTTCCAAAACTTCATCCCTAAGTGATGAACATAGAGGAGTGTCATCATACACAGCATAAATTTCTTCATAAGTGTCAATCTTTGTAATGGTTTCCTCATGAGGAGTTCCTAAACAAATATTAGCATTGCAACAATTTTGAGAAAATCTCAACTCTTCAATGTTTTCAGTTATGGTGACATGAGGAGGGTCTTCAACAATGTGTTCAATCATGGGTTCCTTGTGAAGCTCTTCAATGTGATTGTCATGGATGTTCCCATCTTCAAAATCTTGCTGTGTATTGAGAGATACCTCATATTTTTTAAGAAGTTGCTTAATTGCTTCCTTTCTTAAATAACTACTAGGACGCTATTTGATGGGAGTATCATGGATCTCCTCTTCACTTAAATGTTCAAGAAGTGATTCCAAGTCTTCAATACTTTGTATCATGGAAAAAGGTCCATCATATGTTTCCATGCGATACTCTATCCCAGATAGGTAGAAGGTAAATATCTTTTCAAGGAACTTTTTCAAACCATTCATACTACCCCTACCATCATGCCACTGCTCTAAAAACATCCAAAGGAAGCTTGGAAACGAGGTTATACATTTATTTGGAAGGCCCTGATAGAACCAACAAAAGGACTCACCCTAAAAAGTACTAGCAAAAATTTCCATCATATTGTCTTCGTGAAGCACATTGAAGTCAAGCATCAACTAAAGGAAATATTTGACATGCCAGATGGCCGAATCACCATAATTTCCATGAAATACTGGAAGCCATTTATATGCATCCCCCACACCATCACAACAGTTAGGAAGACCCGGGATGTTTGAGAAATCTATAGGTTGAAAAAGTCTGGATATCTAGGCACCACATTGCTCCCTTAATTCATCCATATCAAAAATTAATAATATGCATTTGACATAGCCTTTAAACCTTGTACTGAAAAGGTGAAGCTGTCAAGTGATGAGCTTTAAAGGTTTTAACATGTCGCATGGGCTCATCTACAGACAACAAAACTTCACAACTTTATGAGATAACAAGGTTTTATCCCTTCAATGGAGTCGCCATGTGAGATTAAAAATATACATTTAAGAATTCTCACAAAAATATTTTTTTCTTTACTTTGTAAAAAATAAAAAACTCAAAAAATTTAGTGGAGTCGCCAGATAAAAATTAAAGATCTACTCTAAGCATTCATCAAACAAAGCAAAAACAAAAAGGAAGAAAACAAAAGTCGTACTCGAGGATAAAAAGATTTATCCCCGGCAACGGCGCCAAAAAGTGTTGCCGCCTTTCACACACCTGGGTTACGTGGCAGAAATATTCAAGCAACTTGGTGTGTCCTTGAGGGAAAGTCTCGAGTCAAGGTTGTCACCTTGTTCTTGACTCCTCCGTTCAGGCTAACTCCTAACGAATCCAAGGGGGGTAGACCTGTTGAGGCCCACAAATTCGCAGGAAACAACAGTAAAGGATTCTCCCCAGTCAACGTTCCCAACTAGCCCGTGATTGTTTGGTGTAGGGAATCCATCCGGCTTGCGGTCCGGCTACCGTAGGTCAAATAACAAAACAAAGGGTTTTACCGGTTACGGCCCGGTCCACCAATTTTTTGCATTTTGACATAAATTATGAAATGCACGTGCCTAATTAACGATGCAGAGTGATAAAGATGCAAAGAGCATTCACAATGTGATGCGCAGGTTCTTTCCTCTCGTCTTAGAACTCTCAAGCATCTAAATCATACAAACAGTAATAAAATAAAACTAGCTAAACTATCTCTAGAGAGCTAGATTAATTCATGAGTAATGCAATACTGTTCAGGTGTTATGGCAAATCACAGATAGCTGTTCTTATAACCAAACATATAAACAGGAGTAAAAGTATACATGACAAGATAGCTCATCAACAATTAAAACATCCCATTACTCATAGTGGAAGAACACCATAAAAATACTGAAGAATCTTCAGACAAGAACATAGGTTCAAGAAATTAGAACACTCTTACAGCTAATGAGACACAGCTGAAAACGAAAAAGTTCACATTCAACATTGCTCATTTAAACGCATTGATCCATTCCACATAGCACTTTCTCCAATAGGAAAAATTTTCACTTTCTGGTTTGTAAAACGAAATAGTTCTTCTTACAAGCAAAAGGTTTACAAGTTTGCCAGGGAAAAAGCCCCTTCTAAGTTCTACTTTTCCATATTTAAACTACAACAGCAGATCGTTTGGGCTCCCCCCAAACGTGTGACTTTTTCGTCCCTCGAATGCTTCATCTTCTAATCTCATTTTCTGTATGTGTTCATGATCTGATTAGTAACGGATAGATATTTTGGGTCTATGCCTTTGTCGCCATCCATTTTGTCTTTCCTTAGCTTGTGCCCCTTGAGTTCCTGTCTCCCATCTGTGTCTTCGCACCGCGGAAATCTGAGCAGTCTTTTGGATTTTTTTGCAATTGATCAATCGTGCATCATTCACCGGGATTGCATGCTAAAATGAAACGTCAAATTAAATCAATTAAAGCGGCTAATCCACAAGAAATGGCCAGGTGCACCACTTATACTACTTCATCCACCTATAGGCTTGACAAACCTAGCCAACGACGGTCAACAGGAAACTCTTCGGCGGCTCAAAATACTGACGTCGGAAGGGTAGACCAATCCTTCGGAGGGAAAGGAAAAGAAAATGAACAAGTAACCGGCATCGGCAGCGGAGCGCTTTTCACTTTGTGTGGAAAATTGATTTGGGAGCCGCAACGGCGGAAGCGAAAATTTAGGGACACGAGACCTGAGGGAGGGAAATCTCAATCGGAGATCAGAAGACATTTTACATCAGACGCTAAAATTCTTACCCAACCGCAACGACGGAAGAAGAAAAGTTATGGGCAAGCGACTAAAAGACTGACGCATCGGCTGGTGGAGCGTTTTGGACTTCGGGCATTGAGTTGTTTTGAGAGCCACAATGGCGGAAGTGAAAAGGTAATGGCCTCCGATCAAACATATTTCGACGCCCGATGTATAAAAATGATTTAAGTGTTTTGGACATCCCTCGAATTTCAACAACGGACAAAAATTGGCTTCACCTCTGAAACGGCGACCCAAAACAAAGAAACTTGATCCGATCGACAAGCAAATAAAACTACGACCTGCAACAATTTCCATCACAATGAAATTTGAAAACCAGGGCGAGAGTTAATCTTTAGAATCATCCAAAATTAAACATGACCAGAAATTCAAAGGATCCAACGATTAAAACAAGGCTAAATCATGAGGAGGGGCCCAAAATTTAAGAAATTTGATGGTTGCAGCTGCAACAAGACCCTATTAAATTACTAAGGCTAATTACTTAGTGTGATGGTGTTATAATGATTAAGTTGTTTAGGAGTTTTGAAGTTAACCAGTGAAAGCAAAAGATAACAAGATGCAAGATTTAAAGCATATAAGCACAGTAATGACACTCAATATAGATATATAATTGAAAGAAATGATCAAATAAATAACCAGTGCCTTAGATGGAGTCAACAGAGAAAATAATGTGCTTGCATGCGCTTGAATGAATGTTTTGCAAATGTCTCTTGGTAGATTTTAAATTAGTGTGGAATGTGAATGAATTAAATTAGGCGAAAAGGGGACTCCAGATATACCTGAGGGGTACTTGGAGTATGTCCAAAAGTGAACTTTCATGGCTACCAGCAAGGTGTTTGTGGGCTGGAACGGATTCCCGAAGACTATTTTTCATAACGCACCCATCAAGGTGTGACAGAGATCGGCGCCTCGAGGTCAATTTCTAGTTGTTCCCACTCCTTTGGGTATTTTGCCACCGCTTACAGTTCGTTCGAGGCGTTGGATTTTTGCCTGATGGTTTGTCAATTTCGGAGCTGAGGAGTAATTAATCTAGTCACTCAAGTGCTTTTGATGTAGCTTGACTGATCAAACAAACCACATCCAAGTACATAGCATACACACTGGAGTCTTCGTTATTTTTAGTAAATTTTAGAAGAGGTGTTCTTATTAAAAAGAAAACCCTCCAAGAACCTCTTTCGGTCCAAGTGGACCTCAATCGAGGAATCAAGGATTGGTTGATTTTATTATGATTATCAAACAATAAATAAATAAATAAAAGGAATCAGAGATACACAACACCGGTTTTCTAATTAGTCCTACCATGCATCTCTTTCCCCTTGCGGGCCAATCGGGAAGTCGTGGGGTAAGTAGTATGATTACTTTTGAATTGAAAATATGGAATAATGCAAAATATTATCAAAGTATACAATCCTACATGTCAATACTAAACTAGAATAGAAAAAAGGGAAAAATGCAAAAAAGTGAAATGGAAGCGGATCCCCCCTAGGGGGATGGGGAGCGGGCTCAAAAGAGCCTACTCAAAAAAGACTTCATTTTATTATTATTGGTTACAATATCAGAAAATTGAAGTATCAGAAACCTCTTGGTCCTTTTACAGGATGAAACCAAGATCTTACAACTTTCCAAAATTTTAAAATTTCAGTCAAAGGGGAGACCCCTAGGGGGATTTGAACGCTCCGGAGGCCACTTTCGAACAGAAGCTTCTCTTATTTTCTGTTACACCTGATAAATTTGCATCAATCATGTTAGAATAAAATATTCCCAAAATCACTTTGAGAGTACATTTGGATCAACCTACCTTAACTAAAAAAAACTAAGTTAAAACTAGCTAAACAAGTGAGAAAGGAACCAAGGAAAGCAAGATTTCCTTGGGATCTTGGCTTGCTGTTTGTGCAGCCAATGAAATATGCACTGCTTACTGGATTTAATTTTTTTTAAATAGAAAAGGAAATCTAGAGCACGCAACCTATGGATTCTCTTTAACTTGCCATGCAAAATGGACAATTTCCCTAAGCTAGATCTAGAATGCTTAATGATACTTTTCAGAAATGAGATCTAGACTATGAGCTTTGAAATAGTAGATCTATGTAATTTTTACTTTAATATGACAGATCTAAATTATAACAAAGCTTTCGAACAAAGTAACCAGGTAAGAGAATTGATTTTTTGAAGGAGAAAGAGAGAGAAAGAGTGTTGAAAGCCTGGGAATGTTGGGCTTTGGAGTCTGCTTTGGTGGAACACCGAGGGACTATGTCCTCCTAAATATCTTGAAGATGAGGAAGATGCAAACCAGCTCAACCTCTTCCACAAGCGATATCACCTGCAACTTAGAAATCCTTGCACAAACAGATGGTTAAAACATAGGTGCTGCTGGAAAAGATAATTGGAAAGCATGCAATTAAACTTAAAATACATGCAACTCCAATAGATCTAAAGCAAGCAAACAGTAAGAGCATAAATCAAACTAGAATAAACTCTTACCCTAACAGGAGGGAGATCTCTCCTTCAAGGCCAACAATTAACCAGCAAAAGCAAAGATAAATAACATAGATTATACCTCATAAGCATTTGACAATCACCATCCACACATGAAGATCATTACACCATAGATATTGCCTCCAAAGCTTCTTTATTCCAGAGTAATAAACAATAACAATAGTACAATAGCAAAAGCACCTCAATCCCAATTCTAACTAGCTTGGAAGAGGTGATCTAAGCTTTATTTATACAAAAAATAGAAGATCCAGCCCAGAGGGGGCGCAAATCCCAAGGAGATAGAGCACTGCAGCTGAAGGAGAGCCAATCAATGCCTTATCTGAAGCTGAACTGAGCTTCTACTGAGTCTGAATGTCAATCAGGAGGCTAATTGAGCTGACACATCGACCTGCTGAGTGAATCATCAACCACAGAGTTCCCAGAAGAGCCCACACGTGTGGAGGAGAGAGAGAGGGTGCAATTTCCCATAAAGGAGGCTGAAGTTCAACTCTGGATCTGCCCTGATCATCTCCTTCAGTCAAGGATTTGTCAGACCCAGTCAATCTGGTGTAGATCTGACTGATTTCAATCAAATCGGTTGAGAATCCATTGATCTAGGATTTTGGATTTGCTCCATTATTCATCAATTTATTAATTAAAATAATCAATAATTGATTTTTTGGGGTTTTCTGACTTGAGTGATGGAAAATCACTCAAAACTAGGAAATAGTGGGTCTATAGGTTTACTGGGGGCTCTTAGCTTGAAAATGAGCACCTACATGACTGAATCTTCCTTTCGAACCCACTTTTATTACAAAACCAATTTTTCCAATTAAACTATTAAAAAATAGCCTAAGTTTTGGAAAAATTAAATTTTAATAAAATATACTGAATTTTTTTTTTTTTAAATTAAAAAATTAAAAACCTAGGGGGACTTAGACATGTTCATATGACTCAACCATAATGCCTAGCATGTTTATACATTAACACATAGACTCCAATAACCTCAATAAGCCTAAATGCCAAGCCGGCCACCCCAACTTTGGAGGTATTGAGTGAAAAACTCAGAAATTATAAGTTGTTTATTCAACAATCAATAATAACTAAGGAAAAAAACACCTTGGCCTGATTGGATTGAAAAATAAATTCTATGAGACTGAATCTTTTAGAAACACTATCATGCTAGAGCATTTATTACAACTCCCCCAAGGGGGTATGAACATGTGATATAGTACAACAAAGTTTCCCATAAGCAAGACTGAAGGTCTTCTGAAGTCTGAACAAGTTATCCTTGTCCGGTTCACTAAGCTCACTTGATAAAAAACCACTAAGTACAACTTAGGTGGTAACACCGCCCAGATCAACGGTGCAAAAAGGCGTCGAAGGGTGGAAATCATAGATTAGAAATACTAATAATTTGGTCCTGAAAATTTCATTTGTCGTTTTTCGGGATCTGCCAGATCCAACGTCTCAAGATGCTTCCACACATATCAATGATGCGGAAAGGCACAGAAGGATGAAAATCAGAAATAGGAAATACGAAGCGGTTTCGTTGTGAAACAATGAAGTTTCAGGTTCCGCTTTCCCCCAGATCAACGGCTGAGGATGCTTCCACCTAGATCAACAGTGCAGAAAGGCACATAAGGGAGGAAATCAAAAATCAGAAGACTCAAGAATTTTCCCATAAAATTTGATCTTTCGCTTTCCACGATCTGCCAGATCCAACGGTCCAGAAAGCTTCCGCCCAGATCAACGGTGTGGAAAGGCATAGAAGGGCGTAAATTGGAAATAAGAAATACTAAGTGGTTTTGTTGTGAAAAGTTGAAGTTTCAGGTTCCGCTTTCCGCCAGATCAATGACTGGGGATGAATCTGGTGGATTTCGACGGTGCAGAATGATTAAAGGATAGAAAAGATGATGCAAAGCCAGAAAGACCAAATTGAACTGCGAAAAATCTATCTTCTTGTTTCCCACCTTCCACAGATCGCAGATCGACGACCCATAATGAATTTTGACGTAAGATCAACGGTTCAGAAGCGATTTCAATGGTAAAGAGGCGATCATGAACGAAACCATTGCAGGATGTCGAGGGAGGCTCTGAGCCATCCTTTTCAGCCGGCAAGTGTGATTTTCAAGTGTTCAATTTCCCATTTTTGTCCATCATGCACATCCAAGCATGGTTGATTGTTTTGATTTTTGTGATCATGGAGAATCCGCCAAATCCAGAAGTTGTTATGATTTCATGCATGTGGTTTTGATCCCCATTCTCTGTATTTGGCTTTGTCTCGAGGTTGGTCTTGAGATCCTGTTACGCTATAAATATACCTCGTAAGAAGAAGAAAGGGTTGATGGTGGTTTAAATATTTCATTCAGAAGCATCATCGCTTGGGTTTTGGTAGCTCTGTTATCTTCTTGGAAGCTTTAATGAAAAATATGACCTGATTTTTCTGAGATTCATCACGGCGTCTCCTGTTCAGTCTGTTTTTCCTTTGTAAACTCCATTTCATATCTGTGTATTTTCTGCTAATGCATTTTTCGTTGTATGAGAGGAATTCACTATTTTTCAAGTGCTCTTTGCATTAGATTATGCACTTGTTTATGTGTTTCTGGTAAATGTTTTGGAATTCATCTTATATGCTCCATTGCAGTTACTAGCCTCTGTTGTTTGCTCTACTAAAGGCATGTTTAGGATATTCATCCTCAGATAGGTGCTTCTTGTTACATCAAGCTTCTTCTTATTTTCCCTTGCCATCCCTTTATATATATTTTGTTGAACATTGGTGCCTATTTTGCCTCAGTTTATGAAGTTTATTACTATTTATTATTTGATGTAAGTCCTTGAAGGTTTCAGGCCTTGAATCCATCTCCCAATGGTATTTCTTGTCTGTCTGTTTCACAATTTTTAAACCTGCAAATACCCTATTACCATAAGAAATCTATCCATCCTACAAGTTGCTTAAAGGAATATGTATATGTGATTTTGTTTCTATGACAAAGAGAGAACCCTCTCCGACTGTAAGGATAGACTACAGTATAAATATTGGTTGAAATGGCTACCCATGTGACTTCCTACCACAAGCATAGGAAAATTACAGGGTGATAACATATTGGCGTCATTTCCAAGGAATGAAGGAGAAAATCATCCCTAGGAAAAATGACATCGTCCTAGCTCTATGATTTGGTTGAGCAGATGGTCTTAGACACACAATTTATTGTACATGCTCTGGCGACTCCACACAAATTTTGAAGGTGACTTCACTGGGAAAGACTGGGAGATAGAAGAACCCACAGGAAGAACAATCCTGATGCAGAATCCTTCCAAGAAATCTTTGATCCATAAAGTTTGATGCTAAGGCCCAATAGGATGCAAAGGTTAGTCAGAAATATTTCCTTCCCCGTTGAAGGTGCTATTGTTGTTAGTGATATATCTAAATATTGTAATGAGGAGTTTGGGATAACCTTCCCTAGAACTAAATCTGAGTCCAAACTCTCTGACTTAGTTTCTGATTACTCTACGTTTGATTTTCCTCACATTTCCTGGTCACCCCTGACCTTAGAGCCTCCAGGAAATGATTTCCAACACCTACCTCACCCATAGTACCCTACAATTACTGTTGATTCAACTCTGCTAAATTCTACTATCATAAGGCTATCTACTGCCACATTTTTGTCTCCCACTGCTTCAAAACAAAATCAGCAGTTATCTTCTAGTTCTACAGTTCCTCACAGCTTACCAGTTTCTATTCCACAAGTTTTAATCTCCCTTGTAAATCCCACTGCAACCCCAGGTATGGCTAGGTTTTCCCCTTTAAACCTCCTTGCAGTACTTCATGAACTTCCCTTGCTTTATTCCCAAATAATCAGACAATTTAATGGGGATAGGGGATACTCAGATGAAGAACACTTGGAGTGGTTTTCATACTGGACAAATTTGGAGGAAGTAGACTATGATGATGTGAAGGTCAGACTGTTTGCTCAGTGACTTGTTGGAGAGGCAAGAAGATGGTTCACAAAACTTCTAGCTGGGTCCATCCAAAACTATCAAGCCTTTGAAGACACCTTTAGGGATAAATGGGCAGATCATAAGAACCTTAAGATGTATTTGTACCAATATCACTCCATGAGGAGAAAATAGAGTGAATTTGTCCAAGAATGTTTCGACAGGTTTATGAAAGTATACAACTCCATTCCTTCCCAATTCAAACCTCCCATTGGCTCTGCCCAGCTTCAATATGTTGAAGCTTTCGATGGTGAATTTTCCTTGTGGCTGAGTGAAAGGAGATCCGCATCCTTGGTAACTATGATGAAATATGCCATTGAGGTGGAGGTAAACCTGACTGCTGCAAGAAAGAAGAAAAGAGAGGAGGGAGAATGGAGAAGGGAAGAAGGAGAGAGGACAAAAGAGGAGGGAGAATGGAGGAGATATGGAGGAGAATGAAGAAGAGTGGAAGGAGAAAGAGGAGAGAAAATAAATTGAGCATCCCTCTACCTCTAGCTCGTAAGAGGCCAGAATAGACACAATGCTGAGAACCATGGAAAGAATGATGGAAAGACTCGTTGTGTATGGAAAACCTCAGCCCAAGGAAAATCAGGAGTAGCATAAAAGAAACCTGAATGCCAAAAGGAATCCAATTCCCCAAAAAGATACCAAAGAAATCCTCTTGGTCCACCCATCAGACCTCCCTTTCAAGAAAATTATGTAGATCTTGCTGGGGAAGAATAGGAAGAAAATGAAATCCATCAGCTAGACACTGACCCACCCTCCACATTTTTGACCAAAGAAGAACATTATAAGGCTTGTCTTGAAAGGGGAGAGATGCTTGTTGGAGAAACAGATGAATGCAAGAGGGGATACCAATTTTTCATCATGGAGACACAGAGACAGATTGGTCTGAGGAACAGAGATGTTCCTGTAGTAAAAAATAAAGAGGAAGTAAACAAAGCCTCTACAAATGAATCAAAGAGCATCCCACCCCCCATAGACACCTCCATGAATGTAGCAGATCCCAAAGGGAGGGGGGAAAAGGAATATCTAAGAGGGTCCAAGCGAGGGCAGAGCTCGCTTAGTCTGGAGGATAAAATTGCAAAGATAAAAATATGTGTCCCTCTCACTGAGCTGTTAAAAAGTTTAGAATATCATTCTAAAGTTACCAAATTGTTGAATCCTCCAAGAGAAGTTTCTAAAATGTCAGACTCCCTAAATATCCAATATGATAGCCCCACCTTCCTTTTTGGACCCAGTGTAGAAGAGTCTGCTGATGAAGATACCCCCCCCCCCCCCGGCCTTCTATATCAGTCTGAACATCTAAAATGCCATGTATGATTCAGGATCCTCCAACAATCTGATGCCTAGGATAGTCATGGAGGAATTGGGATTGGAAGTGACCAGACCCTACAAATATTTGTTCTCTTTTGATTCCAGCAAAGTCAGGTGTTTAGGACTGATAAAATATCTAGTCGTCTCTTTATCCCAAATCCCTGCCAAGAACCTAGTCTCGGATGTGGTTGTGGCTGACATCCCCCCAAAGTTTGGGGTGTTGATATCAAGATCTTGGGAAACCAAACTTAAAGGTACTTTTCAAATGGACATGTTCTATGCTACTATCCTTGTTTTTGGAGCACAGAGAAGGATTTTCAAGGAGAAAACGTTAGCCTACATGGTGGATGGTGCTGAAAGGCCAAACAATCACCCCATCTATGCATTAGACACTGAGATGGGGTCATCCATTTTCTTCATAGAAGGAGACACAGATAGTTGTGGTTACCAGAATGTTGCATTTGTACCCACTTAGGAGGAACTACATGGAGTATTGGAGGTAAGTTTTGATGGGCCAGATTGCATAGGAGGGGCAGGAGCTGGAGTGTGGATGAGACCCCCAGGAGTGCGAGGTTTGAATTATTCCTACAAGATTGATTTTGACTGTACGAACAATGAAGCAGAATACGAGGCTATGATATTAGCAATTATGGCCTTGAATGGGCTCCAAGTCAAAAGAGTGGTGTTACATGGGGATTCTGAGCTAATAATCAAACAAATGGCTAGTGAATATCAGGCCAGACATCCTCAGATGACAAGCTATCATAATGTTGCCTAGAACCTCATTGAATGCTTTGAAGAATGCAGTTTTAATATGATCCACAGAGTACAAAATGGTGTAGTTGATTCCCTAGCCACTTCCATATGCACCATGTTGGGAAATATGCAATCTAAGTGAGGCACAGACCCTCTATCTCTGACAATGTCAAAAGCTTTAAAGTATTTGAATATGATAAGAAGATCCAAAAGTTCCTCACTCTCACTGAGGAGTTGAGGGATTCACTATTGATGAAGAAAATGAGCTTCTGGAGAAGGCTACTCTTACTCTAAAACCTTTGGAAATCTAGACTATTGTCCCTGATGAAATGCCCCAAGCGGAGGATGTCGCTCCTGTTGAAAAGGAAAATGTCGACGATGCTGAAGAAGTGTGGGAAACAGAGGCACAGGAGGCTGATGAGAAACAGGAATATGTGAACAACATATGTGGCAAAGAGATCATGTAGCTGAAGGGTAATTCCATCTCGATGGGCCTAGTTCCTTTAGAGAAAAAATTTATCCTAATGATGTGGCTAAAGAACGTCAAATGATCCAAAACTGTGAGGATGTTGAAGATGTAGATATTGGGACAGAAGAGCAGCCTAAAATCATTAAAATAACAAGGACCCTTTCACCCGAAGCCAATCAAAGGTACATCGCACTAATGAAAGAGTATTCAGATGTATTTTCTTGGAGCTACAGTGATATGAAGGCCTATGATACAAGCATAATACAGCATACCATACCACTCAAGAAGGACGAGGTGCCTTTCAAACAAAAGCTGAGGAGAATGAATCCCAAACTTCTTCCCGTGATAGAAAGGGAGATCAAGAAGTTATTTGAAGCTAAAATCATTGTGGCCCTGTGATTCTCATGTTGGTTGGAAAATCTGGTCCCTGTTAGAAAAAAGAACGGGGAGATAAGAATATGTATTGACTTCAGAAATTTGAACAGAGTTTCTCTGAAGGATCATTACCCCCTCCCCAAAATGGACCACATCCTGCAGAGAGTAGTCGGCTCGCAGAGGATCTCTACTCAGTATTGCTTCTCAGGTTATAACCAGATCATGGTGCACCTGGAGGATCAAGAGAAGACATCCTTCACCACACCCTAGGGAACTTTCATGTATGCTAAAATTCCATTTGGGCTCATGAACGCAAGGGAAAAATTCTAGCGATCCATGGAGATAGATTTTGCTAATGAGAAAGACAAAATTATGGTCATCTATCTGGATGATATCATCATCTTTTCGAAATCTGACGAAGAACATGTCGCTCACCTACTGAGAATGTTTAGAAAATGCAAAAAGTTTGGCATCTCCCTAAATCCGAAGAAGTCATTCTTCGCTATGAAACAAGGGAAGTTGTTGGGGCATATAATCTCCCAAGAAGGCATTAGGATAGATCCGAAGAGGGTTGAGGCGATCAGCAAGATCGAGCTCCCTCGAAATAAAGTCAAATTCTAGTCCTTTCTGGGGAAGGTAAACTTTCTGAGAAGATTTATTGTTGCCTTTACCAAAATAGTGAAACATATAACTGGTATGTTGGGAAAGGATAAAGAAATCAAGTGGACTCCTAAAGCTAAGAAATCCTTTGCAAACACAAAGAGGGCCATATCTGAAGCACCTGTACTTGAAATCCCTGTTTTTTCTAAATACTTACTCATATTTTCATTTTCCTCAGAGCACATAGTGGCAGGGGTGTTGCTACAGAAGAATCATGAGGGGCATGAACAACCCATTGATTTTTACAACAAGACCCTGAGAGATGCTCCCCAGAAGTATAATATCTTGGATAAACAAGCCTATGCTCTGGTGCATGCCTTAAAGGATTTCCAAGTATACATCCTGCATTCCCATATCATTGCTCATCTCCCCACCATTGTTGTAAAAGATATTCTCACCCAACCTGATCTTGAGCGATGAAGGGGAAAGTGGATAGTAGTTCTGCTGGAGTATGACCTGGAGATCAAGCCAACAAAGTTGATTAAAGGACAGGGATTATCCATTTTGATGGCCCAATCCAACTGTGATGCTCTCATCCTACACATGATTGTTGAATTTTCAGCAGAAGAGAGAGTCCTCAGGGACATCCATGTCCCCCAATATGTTAGCATTTTCTGTCATCCCCTTGGTACACTGTCATCTTCTTTGTGTCACAACATCTGCAGGCCCCATAAGGTATGGACAAAACTAGGGCTAGATTCCTCAAGCATAAGGCTTCTATATTTTGCATCTTAGAGAGAAAACTATACTGGAAGGATCTAGGAGGGGTGTTGATGAACTTTGTGGATGAACAAGAGGCCAAAGGGCTCATTGAGGAATTCCATGCAGCAGAGTGTGGAGCGAATCACTATTGGAAAGACACTGTAAACAAAATCATGAGGGTGGGGTTTTATTAGCCTACCATTTTCTCTGATACACACAAGAAGGTTGTTGCCTGTCACAAATGTTAGATCTTCGAGGGGAGGAGGAAGCTATTACCATTACCTTTGAAACCCATACAAGTTGAATCCCCTTTCCAGCAATGGGGGTTATATTTCATTGGAGAGATTAATCCACATTAGGACAACACAGGTGGATCCTTACTGCCACTGACTATTTTACTAAATGGATCGAGGTTGTCCCCACAAGACAAGATACTAAGACAGTGATCATGAAATTTCTAGAAAAGCATATCCTGTCAAGATTTGGGGTCCCCATAAAGATAATCACTGATAATGCTCCTACTTTCAAGTCAAAGAAGATGGTGTCCAAATATCATATACAGTTGGGTCACTCTACTACCTACTATCCATAAGGAAATGGATTGGCAGAATCATCAAATAAGAGGCTCATGAGAATCATCAAGAAGCTATTGCAGGAAAACAAGAAGGCCTGGCACACAAAGTTGATTCATGCTTTGTGGGATGACAGGATCAGCATAAAGAAATCCATTGCCACCTCACCTTTCCAGCTGGTCTATGGTTATGGTGTAATCTTCCCTAGCTCCTTAAGTCTACCAGTGATGAAACTACTTCATGAAGAGGAAACAGAGATATATCCAACCCAGAGGAGGATGTATCAGTTGATTGAACTGTAGTAGCAGAGGGAGCAGTTATTTGATAGAACCCAGAAGTTTCAGGAAAAAATGAAAGAAATATTTGACAGAAAGACCAAGATTGATGATTTCCGGTTGGGGGATGTATTTTTGCTTTGGGATGCACCACGTGAGTACAAGGGGAAGCATGGTAAGTTTGATCACCTATGGAGAGGTCCATATAAAATTGTTTCCTTCGGAGGAAATAATTCCTATGTATTGGATGAGATGGAGGGTGGCCTAGCATCTGGAGCTCCTGTGAATGGGAGGCTCCTCAAACATTATTTCCCGTAAAGTAAGTTGAGTTTCATACCATTGTATATACCATTTTCTCTTAACATTGCATGTGTGGATAGCTATGTAACGGACTTAAATCCTGAGGTGAAGGATGTAAGTTCCCCTAAGATAAGTTATCATTTGGTTCTCTCTTTCTTTTTATAAAGATTTGGAGTACATGAACCAAATAAAATCTTGAAGGTTCAAGCTCAGAGGAGGCCCAATGGATAAGATACACAGTCTACATGGTTCTTTTCCACCTCACAGGGAGGATAGCATCCCCGATTTGGATCTGTTGTTAGCCACTGTGCTAAATTTTGAATTCTTCTACCTAAGGCATATGCACTAATCCCCTTTCAAAGGTCTGGACTAGTGAAAAATGAAGGGTAAGGTAAAAAACTTTTCATATATTATGACTTGGAGGTATGATGGAAAGAGTTGGAAGTGTCTTGGGAGGCTTATTCGTAAGATTGAATGTCAAAACAGTAAGAAATCCTTTGGCGCGACCTGGAAATGTTCTTAAGTATGCAAAATATGATCAAGAATAGGCCTTAGAAAGAATGTATGGTGGATATCTAACCTTCAAAAGAGATCAAAGGGCCAGAAATCATTTCCGCCTAAAGAAAATCGGGGTCGAAAGTGTGGAAGAAGTGAAATTTGGTTATGAAAACAAAGTCCCGACTTCTGCCCTCCACGAGCCGAGATCCAATGGCCAAGAATGATTCTGCCTAGATCAATGGTGCAGAAAGGCATAGAAGGGCGAAAATCAAAGATTGAAAATACTAAGAATTTGGTCCTGAAAATTTGATTTTATGTTTTCCACAATCCACTAGATCCAACAACCCAGGATACTTCCGCCTAGATCAACGGTGTAGAAAGGTGGAGAAGGGTGGAAATCAAAAATCAGAAACACTAAGAGGTTTCGTTGTGAAAAGTTGAAGTTACGATTTCCACTTTCCGCCAGATCAACGACTGAGGATGCTTCCACCCAGATCAACGGTGTGGAAAGGTGCAGAAGGACAGAAATAAAAAATCAGAAGACTCAAGAATTTGCCCATAAAATTCGATCTTCCGCTTTCTGCGATCTGCCAGATCCAACGGTCTAGAAAGATTCCTCCTAGATCAACTATGTGGAAAGGTGCAGAAGGACAGAAATCAGAAATACTAAGTGGTTTCCTTGTGAAAACTTGAAGTCTCGGGTTCCGCTTTCCGCCATATCAATGACTAAGGATGAATCTGGTGGAGATCAACGGTGCAGAATGATTAAAGGACGGAAATTATGATGCAAAGGCATAAATACCAAATTGAACTATGAAAAATCTATCAGCCTGTTTCCCACCTTCCATAGATCCCATATCGACGGCCAGAATGAATCTTGAGGTAAGATCAACGGTTCATAAGTGATTTCACTGGTGAAGACGCGGGCACGAAGGAAACCATTGTAGAACATCGAGGGAGGCTCTGAGCCATCATTTTTAGTTGGCATGCGTGATTTCCAGGTGTTCAATTTCCTATTTTTTTCCATCATGCCCATCCCATCATGGATGTCTGTTTTGATTTTTGTAATCATGGCGAATCTGCCAGACCAGAAGTTGTTACGATTTCATGCATGTGGTTTTGATCCCCATTCTCTGTACTTGGATCTATCTCGAGGTTGGTATCGAGAGCCCGTTACGCTATAAATATACCCTCATAAGAGGAAGAAAGGGTTGATGGTGGTTGAAATCTTTCATTCAGAAGCCTCATCGCTTGGGTTTTTGTAGCTCTATCATTTTCTTGGAAGCTTTATTGAAAATTATTCCCTTTGGGATTCATCACGATGTCCCATGTTCAGTCTATTTTTCCTTTGTAAAATCCATTTCATATCTGTGCATTTTCTGCTAATGCATTTCTAGTCGTATGTGAGGAATTCGCTCTCTGTCAAGCGCTCTTTGCATCAAATTATGCATTTGTTTATGTGTTTCTAGTAAATGTTTTGGAATTCATCTTATATGCTCCATTGCAGTTACTAGCCTCTGTTGTTTGTTCTACTAAAGGTGTGTTCAGGAAAATTCATCCCTAGATAGGTGCCTCCTGTTACATCGAGCTTCTTCTTATTTCCCACTGCCATCCTGTTGCAGCTGCAACCTTTGTTCCCAAATTTATTTTTTTTATTTTGGACCCTCCTTTTGATCTTATCTTGCCTAGGATTGTTTGGTTTCCTGAACTCTGTCTTTCCTCTACTACAAATTTGGATTTTTTCTTTTGAGGTTGAATTCAGGTCAACTGTTTTCCTTCATTTTGAAAGTTGAAAGATCTAAAACTGCATTTTGTCTAGCCAATGCTTTTGGCTGTGGAGTTTTGTTTCTCAGAACTTAACGTTTTTTACGTTTTTTTTTAGATGATTTCATTTATCGCTGTCAGAAGTCGGTTGAACAACGATCGGGGAATTAGTCTTCTACGTCACCGTCGTTTCGGAGGGAAGATAGCGAACGTCCTGATGGACAGTTATTATTCTCGCCGATTTCGTGGTTTTATTGCTCAAACCTTTTGCTTTTCGATGATTTTGTTTTCTTTTCGCTATTGGAATGTTTTTGACAAGCGATCAGAGTTTTAGTCTTCTACGACGCCGCTGTTTCGGAGGCCTTGTAGTTTGTCTCACCGACACTGCGGAGTATTTTGTGTCTTGAAGTTCCAATGAGTTAGTGATTAGTTGTTCCAATTACCGATGGGTTGTATTTGGTCGCAAAACCGTAGTTGTTTGCGACTCTGTCGTTGCGGCTGTCAATCAAACTATATGCCCGACGTTTAGTTTTTTCCTCGTCAATGCTTTAATGATTAACAGTTCCGATCTCTGGTGTATAAACATCACAATGATAGTGCTCAGCATCGCCGACACTGCGGCGACGCTTAAGATTATTTCCCCGACATTGCGGTGAGGTTTAGGTTTTTCTCGCCGACCCGTAGCATGTAAGTTTTTCGATCACCGATGATTTTTTGTTGTCGCGGAACCCGTAGTCTTTTTTCTACCCACCGTTGCGGCTACTTAGTGAACTAACCGTCTGACATATAATGCTTCCAACCATCGATGTGAGTTTTCTACCCGATGCTTAGTATTTCCGCTCGCCGATAAGTTTTTTTTTCCTGCCTTTTATTTTTACCAAAGGTTATATATACTAAGTGAAGTTTTTTTATTATTATCTTTGGTTGAAAACGCGTTCGCTCCACCCTCGTTGATCGAACTATACCACCATGCCAAGCTGTCCAGATTTCATTTGATTAGCTTGCTATCGTGGAGGTTCTTGGGTCGTCTCGCCGACTGCAGAACAATTTCACCGGGTAGGCCAACCACGGTCTCCTTCTTTTTTATTTCTTATTGGTCGTTTTGGGAACCACAGTTTTCCCTGGTTAGGTTTTCCCGTATATTGTGCCAATTATCCGTTAGAAAGAATTTTTATCCTTGCAGTAGACTGGTTTGACATTTTTCTTTGGCAGTAGGGTTTTTTGAGCCTGAGTTTTGAGCAATTATGGTTATTCTATCTTGACCTGAAATATTAGGTAGTTGGTCCAGACAAGCATTACGCTGTCTACACTGACTATTTTGGGGTTGTTTATGGTCGTCCGAGGTGAGGTTTCGGTTTTCATTTGTGTTTACCCTATCCTCGTGGAACGGTGGAGGGTTTTTTATTTTCGATCGAGTTGGGGATTTCCAAATTTTCATCACAGGATAGGGTCTCACAATTTGAGGATTAGCCTTATTGATAGTGTGGTTCATGTTTATTGAAGAGTTAGATTATTTCATGCAGTCCGGTTTAAATGATGCATTTTCTATTAGGGTTGCGTTTGTAGTTGCAAACAGTGTACTGAGAGGATTTATTTTGCCTTCTCATTTTATGTTGTGCATTAATACTCTATATAGTTTATCTGTGAGAATGCATATGGAAGAGGTAAATAGGTTGTTTCAGTTTTTTCTTCATTATTGAAACACTAACTAAAAGCTCAAATGGTCTAGGAACATGATGTGTTTATGACAGGGTAACTATTTCAAAGGAGATATGTCTAAAAGACAAAAGAAGAAGGCTCTTGTTGCTGAGGGAGAGCCAAAGGTTGAGATCATCATCAAGTTGGCATACATATATGAAGATACCAAAGCTACCACCGGGGTAGAGCCAGATTATAAATGGGGTGAAATATATAGGATGGTGATAAATCAGAATGTACCTGATGCAATATTTGAAGAGCTGACAATTTATGCAAAGATCGAGAAATCGTCTCTTATGAAGGTAGCCACAAGACCTGAGTTGTTTCCATGCTCAGAGGTGATCGGCTAGAATCTGCCTAGGGCAGATGTAACTATGATGATCTTGGAGAATACTGCCAAACTAGGATATGCTGCATACAGTCCTGCTTATGTCTCAATGGCATACCACCTGCCTCCTGCTCAAATTTACTTAACTGAAAGCTGGTTGAAAGAGAAAAATTTGGACCTAGTTGAAATAGTTAAGAGAATGATGATACCAGGGAATAAATTTCGAACCAGGCCATTAGGATAATATGATACAGCCACTCTTCGGACCCCTTATAGATTTATAGCATTGATGCTTAATATAATTTTTGGGAGAACTCCTGTAAAAAGCTTCAAATTAGGATGGATACCAATTATTTTCTATGTGGCCACTCAAGGAACCATATTCAATTGGGAAAACATAGTTGTCCAATAGCCTCTCAGCATGCATATCTTCAGCCTTGGGAGGGGTGTCATAGAAGAAGTCAGATTTCTACATGAGCTCTATCTTAGTGGACTATATATTATGTACCCAATCATTTCTAGCCTTGAGGTGTAATTGGGATAGGGACAAGACCCCTGTATACACTGCATACAAATTATTTTGGGCACACAAATATTATAGCCACTACAAAGAGATATGTGAACACTTCATTATGCCTTTGTACACTCTAATTTTCCTGACATAATGCAACTGCATGTCCGAAGAGGCATTCAAAGTCATTGAAGAATATGGAAGTTACTATTTGACTGAAGAGGGAATGTATATCAGAATGTATGGTGGATCTAGGGCACCTTCTCTCCTCCCTAAATATGCCACCGATTATGTGATACATAAAGAAGCAGTTAGGCAGGTATATCTTGATGGTGTAGGAAGCTTCTTGATTGAACATAAGAAGGCAACATATCCTGCCATACCTTTCTAGCTGGGGAGTTATAATTTTACAAAGGTTAAACAGACTGCAGAATTCGTGCAGGAGTTGGAGCACTTCCATTTTGGTGAGATGAACTTTCACAGGAATGACTCCCAAAATAAGGTTGCAGAGCATTGTAAGGAGGAAAATGTCCATTTTGAATACACAAATTTTTGGGACAAAGATGAAGAAATCTTCAGAAATGCAAAGAATATGACTCCCTTAAAGAAGATATTTAAATAGAAAATCACCGTTGTGGGCGAAAGGGCAAAACCACATAGAAGAACGCTGAAGAAGAAGAAGCCAAAAAGAGGGAAGAAGATGCTAGAAGGCTAGCACAAGAGGCAGAGAGTTGGCTAAAGAATGAAGAAGAAGAAAGAAAGAGAGTTGCAGAGGAAGCAGCCAAGAAGGAAGAGGAGGAAAGAAAGAGAAAGGAAGATGCAGAGATAAAGAAAAAACAAGAAGAACGTGAAAGTCTTAGATTTTCAGGATCTAAAAAATATCAACAGACTACTGAACAGATGGATACACAGGGGGCACATGATCATACAGATCAAGGGCATGGACAAGATAATCCTGATCCTCAGGATCCTGCTGCAACTTCTGGCAGCACTCAAGAACAAGTTGTGTTTTCTGGAATGAATTTGATACCTTTCATGCAAAAAGAAGGAGAATAGGTCGATGATTTCAACACCATATTCTATGACAAGGAGAAGAAAAGGATTGTCAAAAGAACCAAAAAAAAGGTTGAAACAGGAGGATAATCAGGTAAGATGATAACTGATAAAACTTTGGTGTATGGAACAAATGCAAATCCGAGATTGACAACAAGAGCTGGGGTGACGTTAACCCAAGCTACTGAAGATAATGTAGATAGATTGATGACGGATCTGGAGCAATCAAGAAAGAACGTAGCTCATTTAAAAGAAACACTGAAGAAAGAGAGAGATGAAGGTCATAAGTTGAAGAGGAAATTTGAGGACATGCAGAATGAAGTGAGGACTTCAAAGGCAGAACTCCAGACTCTACAGGAAAATAAGATCGGACCTTAGAAGTTTCCGTGGAGAAAACAGAAAAGGATGCTCAAAACAGCTTAGCAGAATTGCAAAGGCTACAGCTAGAGTATCAAGTGTTGAAGACTAAGAAAGATGACCTCAGGGTGTCCTATGAAGCTCTGAGTGCAAAAAAGGACCAACTACAAAGCAAAATTGCTAAGTTAGAGGTGAAGAAGGCCACCACAGAAGAAAGAGAAAAGAAATATCAGGTACAGGTGGCAGCCTTGGAAGAATAGAATGCTTCATTGAAAGCAGCACTAAAGGATGCTATAGAACATAAGACAGATGTCCAACCTTTAAAAGAGCATGTTCTCACTCAGAGAAGGAAAATCCACCATCTGCAAATGTGTATTGAGGAAGAAAGATGTAAAATCTTACAGATAGATAACAAATTAGAAGAAATCTTGTACACCACATATTATTTTGTGGACAGATCTCAAGAGATTCTAGAGATTCTGACAAGAAGAATAGTGTGGATAGAGACAAATGAGAAACCCCCTGCGGAGCTACCAGTTAAAGATCAGCAAAGTTTAAAGGAGGATTATGATTTGTTGGAGTTTGCAATCAATACTGCAGAAGAATTCAAGAAAACTGTAAAGAAAATGAGAGGAGCATGTGTTGAATACTGCAGAAGAGTGTTGGTCACATACAATAGATGCCAGGTTTCTGCAGAAAAAAGATTGGATATGATACCAGAACATGAGTTGTTCATAGAACATTTACATAATAGGTATCAGGAAGATGAGCAGGAGGTCCAACAAGTCAAGGATCTAGATGAACAGATTCTGAAGAATGCAGTGGCTCATGCAGCAAAAAGTATCCACTTACTAGAAGACCAGCTGCACCTGAGTCCGAAAAGAATAGAAGTAGTTAAGAATCAGGCTGCTAAGTATGAGATAAATATCTGTTTTCTTGAACCCTCATATTTTGAAGGCATAGCAGCAGAGGCCCAGGGGTGGAAAAAATTCATAAATGACCAAGCGGACCCCTCTTCATAAAGTGTTATATTATATTTTGTTTTAAAATGTAATATATCGTATAATTATGAGCACTCACTACAAGACACAATTTTGGGATCGAAAGGTTGGGGAAGCCCAAAATTCATTGGGGGGCAGCCCAAAGGTTTTGATTTTTTGTATAAATATAGGAGAGTTAGATGTAGAGAAGGACTTCTTTCCCAAGCAATTTTTTGAGAGATATTGTAAGAAGAACTACTTCCTTTTGCAATAAAGAATTACAAGTTTCTGCTGGAGAAAGTTTGGTGGAATGATTCAAATGCTTTGCTATGGATTAGTTGAATGTGAACTATCTTGTTTTCAGCTTATGTCCATTAACTGTGAGATCGTTCTAACTCATTGCATTTCTGCTTACGTTATGAATGTCGTATAGTTTATTCTTTGAAATTTCCATTGTGAGTAATGGAGGTTGTCATAAACAATAAGCTATCTTGTTGTTCATGTGTTCTGAAATAAATAACAACTATCTTTAATTGTTCATAATACATGTGCAGAAATACATTACTCATTGTTAACTGTTAATTCTGCTCCCTAGGGATAGGTTAGTTAGTAATATTTAGTTTCTTGTTGTGTGTGATTTAGATGCAAGAGAGTTAAGACGAGAGGTAAGAACCTGCGCATCACATTGTGACACTCCTCGTTATCTCTATCAATCTGCATTTTTAGATAGGCACTTGCACATCATACTTAAACATAAAAAAATAAATATATACACGGTGGATCGGGCCGTAACCAGTAAAACCTTTAATCTGTTACTTGACCTACGGTAGCCGGACCGTAAATCGGATAAATTCCCCATACCAAACAACAACGGGCTAGTTGGGAACATTATTGGGGAGAATCCCTAATTGTTGTTACCTGCAATTTTCCAGGCCTCAGCACATCCATTTAAAGATATTTTGCTAAACATTGGTGCCTATTTTTCCTCAATTTATGAAGTTTATTGTTGTTTATTATTTGTTGTAATTCCTTGAAGGTTTCAGGCCTTGACTCCATCTCCCAATGGTATTTTGTGTCTGTATGTTTCACCATTTTTAAACCTGCAAATACCCTATTACCATCAAAAATCTAGCCATTCTGCAAGCTGCAGAAATCCATATGTATATGTGATTTTGTTTCTGTGACAAAGGGAGAGCCCTCTCTGATTGCGAGGCTAGACTACATTCTAAATATTGGTTGAAATGGTTACCCCTGTGACTTCCTACCACAACCATAGGAAAATTACAGGGTGATAACAGGGTGAAGAAGTCAAGGCATGGCTATCAAGTATGAAAAAATTACTTTCAAATTTGTAACTAATCAGATAGACTGAAATCTAGGATGGCTCACTATAACCTAACCAGAAAGGATGACATTTGGTGGCAAGATATAAAAAGATTTAAAAACCTTAAAGAAAAATATGTAACCTGGGGAATATTTAAGAAATACTTCAAAAGAAAATTCTTATCTGAACAGTATTATGAAGAAAGAGCTAAAGAATTTTATGAAATTAGACTAGGCTCAATGTCTATGAAAGAACTCATGAGCAAATTTTTAAGTTTATTAAGATATATACCCTATATAATTAACGAAAAGCCTAAGATATCTACCCTTGACTCCTGTGTAAGAGCAACTTTCTAATGTCTTTCTCAACGAAATTAGATTTCCTCACAGATAGGCCACTATGTTATAGTTTGAATTTTTGGGCAGTTAAGATATCCCTTACCCAAAACACTAGCCTAGAATAGTGTGTGTCATCCCTATAAACAAACAGGTACTAATAAATTTTAGATATTAAACGTTCATTTTAAAGGGATGTTGATTACTCCAAGGAGGTGTTGAAGGTGAAACCAATGGTGTTTTGACTCAAAGTTAAACAAGATGATTAAGCAAAGAGAAATTAAATGAAAAAAAAAAACTACTTCTCTTTCTTTTTCAAACAGAAACTTGAAAGCCACAAAAGAAAAACTTCTTTTTATTTCTTTCCAAAAACAATGATATGCAATGTATTAAAGACAAAAACCCTAATCTACATGCATATTAAAACAACTATATGTTCTTTTTCTTTTTCTTTTATAAATGCAAAAGAAAAACTTCCTACAAACTAATGTATGCATATAACAAGAACAAAGCAAAAAGGGCTCCCGATGTACAACCACCAAACATACTCTAGAGTACCCTAAAGTCACTATAAACCTTACTTGGAAAGGAGTCTTGCATAAGAGACAAGTGAAATACTTTGGCATGGTGAATTTAACCAACAAAAGAAGAAGGAAACAAATACCAATAAACTCCTAAGTTCAGGCAAAGATCACTAACAGAGACTGACCAGAAACAAAAGCCAAAAGTCAAACCAAGCAAAGGGGGTGGGGGGGACGACAAAAGAGAAAACCCTAATGCTACAAAAGGACTTGACAAATAGATAAATAGCACCTAACAGAGATTATAATCACTCCCCAGAGTCATGCACATGCAAAGGACCCCAAAGGACCTTCCAAATAGCCCTCAAACAACCAAAAAAACCACAAAAATGATGAAAAAAGATGGTTTCACGTGCATTCGCGAGTTTCTCTACTACTGGGTCGCGAATGGCTCACAATTTTCCAATATACCAGGTCGTGAATGCATCCCATAGTCGTTATTGTTCAGTATACAACCTACGAATGGGTGGGAAAAGGCTGAAAAAAGCTCAAAACTACATTAGGAAAGGAGGGGAGGTGTTCTATCAAACTCCAAGGGTGTTCCTAAGTTGCAAGAAGGACCTGAAACCTTACAAAATATTGGAAGTAATTCAAAGAAACCCCAAACAGAAAAGGCTCTCCCCAACGGAGTCACCAATTCTATTGTAGAGGAAAGTGTTCCTATGGCTGGGGGTTAAGAGGCCATAAACATACTAGGGTTGAAAGACAGATGCATATAGTTCTGCAAGTAAATGTAAACAAGATTCAGATATTAGAATGGTTTATACCTTAGTAAAATGAAGGTTGATCCAAGCATCCCTTCAATCGTCCTCTTGTTCCTCTTGGTCCAAGAGACCTACAAAACAAAGTATACCTTCCTCAAACCAACATAACCACATGTAAAACAATGATAATCAAAGCAATATGAAACCCTAATCTAGTTAACATAAACATTTGATCATAAACAGAGATTCAATATCCATTACACAAAGATTGGAAGAGGAAGAGCATCACATTTTTATTAATCATGGAATAAGTACAAAGATACCTTCTCCTCAAGCTAGGCACCTCACAAAACCTTGATCTGGTTCTTCTGCTTCTCTTCTCCAAGGAAATCAAAATCCAAGCTCTACAACACAAGGATGGAAATCTAGGGCAAAGGTGGGGGGAATGAGAGTCTCAATTCCTCCAGCATAACAACGCAAAATTTCAAGTCCCCTCTCATGGAACTCGCTCCCTCAATTTATACATTTCTAAAGAGATAGGATCGAATAGGGGTTAGTTACAACTTCCTAATTCAATTCCATAACCTCTCAAACCACCTCTAATTCGAGATTTTTCATATTTTTATTATTTTTTACCCCTACATGATGTAACCGCAAGTAGAATGAAGGTAAACTTGTGAATACAAAAGGTATAACCGTGTGTAGCATGAAATCAAAGTTGCTCTTAGGTCAAAAAATATCATTTTTAGGGTACTTCTGCACATTTCCTGGATTTGGAGTCTTCTTCAAAGTTGTTTATGAATCAGATAGATTTCCAACGGTCCAGAGAAGAGGTCAAACGGATTTACAAAACTTTGAATATGGTTCCTCCAATATAGGTGTGTTTTCAGTGACTTTCATGAAGTGTCGACATGTGACGAAATCATGGGAAAGTGATCACAGGTAGAGATGTGTCATTTTAGGCTATAAAACCAACAATATATAAGCAAGCATTTCTTACATAGTGATATTTTCAAATAGAAGTCATTGAAATCAAGTTCTACAAACATATTTATGTTCAAGATCCATTTTTATTTGCAAGAAATAGTGGATCCTACATATCTTCACACATCTTATATCTTTCCCCGCAATTCTCAGAATGTCCTTGTATATTCATGGCATTCCTAGAGCTCCTGTAAACTTGGAACCTTCCTTCGTGGTATGCATGTCTAACTACTAGCCACACCAAAGGCTCTACAACAAGCTAACACCAACACCATCAAATCCAATTTTGTTATTTCACTAAGCATGCCTCACACAAGCTCTATAAGAAAAGAGCTCCAAGTATCCTCTAGGGTTTCTTTGTCACATTCCCTAGGCTCTACCTCCATCTTACAAAAGGACTCAAACATTAACACTTCAAGTGTCCTATAATTTTTTTGCCCCAAAACCTTGGTTCCTTCCTTGCTTGCATAAATACAAGTACAAAGACTCAAGACAAATGCATCTTCAAGATACAAATGATGTAATGAACTTGCAAATGGCTTAAGGAATTATCGTGTTCAAAATCAAATAGGTGAAGAAATCGAGACATGGAATACTTATGATAGTTTGCGAAAAGGTAAAATCAAATGAAAATAAGCATCAACAAGAATATCACTAATCAATTCAACGTTTAACAATAAACCATTGGCATGTAGCTATGGATGACGAAAGATAATATTGATAAGATAATTTTATCAATGACCATTGAATCAACACAATAGTAGGTCAATGAACCCTAGAGTTGCAGCTAGGACATAAACCCTAGTTGTTGGCATAAACCAATAGAGAAATGAGTAAGGGATTCCCCCAGTCTCCTGTATACCATGTTGAGGTTCATAAGAGATTACAAGGATGAAATTGAACCAACCAACAAACCCTAATTCTTGTAATAAACAAGGAGAAAAACAGTGTTACGGTAGCACAACATTACAACCTTAGAAGTGTAGTAGAGATGATTTAAGGGTGCAATACTATAGGGAGAATCCATAAGTGTCCTAGAGAGAAGATGAAGACCAATAACAAGAGAGTTTAGGGTGATTATAGTCTAAATCACTTGTATTCAAGAGATTAGGAAGTTCACATGAGGCATTCTAGGATTTGGGAGGGCTTTAGTTCTCCTTATGGTACATTTATGGATAATTCATTGAGTGAAGACCTTACTAAACTTGTTGCAACATGTACAATTCTAGAATGTAATCTTTGCATTTCGTATTTATAATGGAACTAGAATGAAAAAAAAATATTACATCTGTTAGATTTCATCTATTTTTTTACAAGCTAAAGCAATAAATGAATTGGTGATGTTTTTTTTAGTCATGATTTTGTTAGCAAAATAATGTAGCCTTTACAGTTTTGGAATATTTGTTCTATCTCTTATCATCACTTTTCATGGTACTAATAATTTTTGCAATATGATGTAGTTGTGAGGGACCCTGCATGAGGTATTTCCATCCAAATAGAGAATATGGAGAGGATTCCAACTATAAATCTCTATGTTTAACAAAAGTGCAAGTAATGGTAAGTTCAAGATGCCAGCACTTCTTGTAATCGGGGTGCTATTTTTTGAGCTTTTCCAATTCCTGTTATTATCTTGATTTCCCATGATTACTCGTATTTGGTGCAGGATATACAAAACCTATATTGCCTAAGTTATAAGCATAATAAGCATCAGTACAACTTGATAAAATGATATGTTATTTAAAGTAACACGTTGTCTTATGGACATGAGTATATTAATGTGAACATATATAATATATATTGACATGGTGTGTGGCAGGTCCCATATATAGCTTCATCCTTAGGGGGTTTCAAGCTTGGCACAAATGGTCGTAGAGACATGTTTGACTGGGTCACTATACAACTTAAAAAACTTAATGATCAAGGTGATGTTGTACAACTTTTGAAATCGACATCCCTTACTCTATAGGTATGACATATTGTACTAGTTGTCCATGTTTTTTTTAATCATTGTCTTTGGAATATTTCATTGAAAATGAGATCGATATTAGGACAATTCATACTAGTGCATATCCCTTATGCATCCAACCCATTTAAACTAAACATGCCACTATTATCCATATTGAAAAGTATCCAAAAGGATATGTGGTCCTATTGTAAACATTCATTCACCATCTCATTTACCACCATGTTGAAATTGACACTGCTAAAATATATAAGAAGATAGACTCTATTATTGATCTAAGATCTATGAACAACATGTATCGTAGACACACTACTATATGATCATCCCACATCAAATTCATATCCTATATATATTTTATGCTAACTAATGCTTATGTTTATAATTAATTATCCATGGAGGCCTTATCTCAAAATCAAAATTGACTTAGGCATATTAAAAAAAACTCCAAACCCCATCCATTACATAATTCATCCCAACAAAATTTAATCGTTCTAAATTCCATACACCTATTCATAAATTTCAAAGTCTCCCTCCCACTTCAATATTTGACTAACCCTTAGTTATGCTCGAGGAGTCTAGCAACTTAAGTCTAGGTTGGAGGTGTAGAAAACATAAAATATGTAGAGTTGCAAAGGAACACATGGCGTGGAGATCACTTGGTTGTAGAAGCTAAATCCATTAAAGCATAAGTGGAAAATATCAAATTTAATTGCAAAGCACATAGGTGTGGATCTCACCAAGGCATAAAGGAGTGGGGTTTAGTGTCTAGTGCAAGGTAAAAATTGAGTATGCACCACCATAATCAATGAACTCTTCTCATTAATCTCAATTCATTTCCATCATCTCTTCTTATTAATATCAGCTCATATTCATCATCTAAAAGAGCATTCTACAACCTCATGCTCAACACATAAATCCATTATGCTTATATGCAAGACCACATGGTTTCAATTTGAATCTGGACTACAGAAAATATGGTGACATGGGATCAAGAATATAGTTCAAAATTAACTTTAACAACATCAATACACAAGAATTCACCCCACAAGGATGACCATAAATATAATCTGAGCTACATACATATTTGGTGTAGAACTTGTGAATACATAGGTAACCCCAATGCACCACCATATCAACATGTCACCAATTCCAAATCCCACCTTACAATTCTACAAGGTAGATCTAATAGAGTTTCATTTATTACTCTAAGGAATCATAATGGAATGAGAAATGCTCACAACATCAATAGAGACATAGTATCAAAATTTAAGGTAAGAAACAACACACACTAAGGTTTTATGAGTGATATGACCTTCCACACACCATAGAACTGGTATTTTTTTTTAATTCTCGGTCGTGGTCGGAAATCCGATGGACCTTCCCACGATATCCAATGAGTATGCCATACCGCCGACGACAAATGTCATTGATTTCCCTCTTTTTTGTTTGTATGTGTTGGTTATGCCGTTGGATATCCGACGAGTATGCCATACCATCGACGGCAAATGTTGTCAGATATCCAATTGCTTGTAAAGTATTGGGGGTCGGTTATCCAACAGGTTTGTCATCGGGTATCATTCCTTCTATAAAGTATTGGCGGTCGAATATCCGACGGGTATGTGGGCAGATATCTGACGTACATGTGTCGCATATCTGATATGTATATTAAGAGATTTGTGGTCGGATATCTGACAATGACATGCCGGATATCCGACGAGACCATTTTGTTGTTGGAGATCCGACGAAAATCAACCGACATTTATAAAAGACGAGGCTTGTCGGATAGTCGACATCTTAATGTCGAAAATCGGACATATATGCCCTCGAATTTTGGGTTCATATTTTCATGTGTATTTTTTCCTTGTTAATTATATGTTGTTGAATAAACGACTTATAATTTTCGAGTTTTTCACCTGCTCCTCCAAAGCTTGAATGGTCATCTTGGTGGTTAAACCCTTGGAGGATTTTAAAGTTCATGTGTCAATATATATGAACATGCTAGACATTAATAGAGTCATGTGGACATGTGTTAGGTCCCCTTAGGTTTTATTTCAAGTTTAGAGAAAAATAACTTTTCCCGTAAAATTAGGCAATTTTTTTTAAAAGTTTAATTGAGCAATTTATAAATGTAACAAAAGTGTGGTTAGAATTCGGATTTTTCCATGGGGGTGCTCATTTTCTTACTCAAAGCACCTGTTTTACCCTTTGCCCCAATTTTCCTGAGTTTTAAGCGATAAATTTATCAATTAAGTCAAAAATATCAAAAAAATAAAAAAATGTCAATTAAAAAATGGAGACAAAATCCTAAATTCCTAAACCATTGGATTCTTGTCCGAATTGATTGAAATAAATGGCATTGGCTTCCTTAAGAGAGGGCGAGTTCTCTCCTTGATCAATGTGTCACATCTAGTGGAATTTTGAGAGGTGGTGACTCCACATGAGCTAGAGGATGCGCCCCTCTCTTCATTCTTGCACCTTGGGTACATCAAGTGGACGCATGAGATGGCTTGTTAGATGAGTGTGCATCTCTCTTAGTATAGGTGACGCCCTCTCCATCGTTCAAACTTCAATCATATCCACAATCAACTCTTGGAACTCGACTCTAACTCCACTAATACCTACTTTCCCTTCTATGTTAACTCAAGTGATCCAAAATGTAGCCACTTTATAAGGGAGGAAGCTAAAAGCCTACTTGGATTAGGTTACTATATTATTGAAGGGGGAATTACCTAAGCAAAAAAAAGTAGTAAAGTCCCCCAGTCATTACCCCACACACATTTATATATATTCTAGCTTGGATCCTCTTCTAGTTGTGACATCAGTCGACGATCTATTTTTTTCGGAGATGGAAGATTATGGTAACAAGAATGACCCATTTTGGCTATAAATAAAGCATGCTTCTCTCCCATTCAAACTAGTTGGAATTCTCCAAAGTCTCTTTATCTGAGAGATAAAAGTGACTTTAGAGGCCAATTTGTATGGTGCTTTGGTAGAGTGGATGTATTATCATTGAGCTCTATGGAGGTAATCTGTGTTTGATCCATGTGTTTTCTTTGCATCTAGTCTAGCTTGCTTGAAGGATTGACATCAATTTTGTAAGGTAGATTAAGCAATTTGTTTATTGTGTTAATCTATTGAGTATGGATGTTTAGATATCTCGCTGAATGTTTCATTCATTTATGAATGTTTTCATAGTGATTTCTAGCATATGTGCTTTTAGACTTGATCTTGGTTTACAAGTGTTGTGATATGCAAGTTGTCTTAGGTGGAGACGTGGAATATCTTGCTTGCTCCCTCTTCTCTTCTAACAATACATTTTACAAATAAAGTCCCTCGATACCCCACAATAAAGGCCTCAGGTTTAACGAAAAAAGGGGAGACTAGCGAAGTTTTTGAAAAATTGAACCAAAAGAAGACTAGTGGAACTCCCTTTTGCATAAAAAGTCATTTTTCCATAAATTTGTAAGCCTTTGGATCCAAATTATAAAGACCAAATTACACTTCTTCAAGATTGTAATAAATTAATAAACATTTGAGTAGGCTCTTAGGAGCCCACTCCTCATCCCCCCTGGGGGAATCTACGTTTGTCTTTTTTCATGATTTTCATTTTTTTTTAGTTAGTTTAGTTTTCATTTCTTGTTTAGTTGTTTATTTCTCTATACTTCTTCAAGGAAAATGAAATACTTACCCCACACTTTCATGAGTATCTCATAAAAAGGAAAGAGATTCATGGTAGGACTAATTATAAAATAATTTTCTTTTTGTCATTTCTTTAAGCTTTCAAAATTAACTCGGTTGTGCTCTTCCAAGTATCCTAAAAGGGGAAAAGAGATTCTCAACCGTCGCACCCAATAGCTTTAAGATTTCTGCCAAGTGACCCGAGGTGTTAATTAGGCGACAACAAGAGGCATGGAAGATGCCATAACCTATGATGTTTTTTGGTCAAAAGGTCCATTTATTGCACCCATTTTTAACTGTCCCTGACATGAAAGCGCCTAATAGATGAACAAATCCTATCACTAATTAGCCAAACAATTTCAATTTGGCAACTATTCAATTAAAAGATGTATTTAAGGTTTGATGTTCAAATTAGATAATTGAGAGAGTATCAATGTCCTTTTTGCTTAAGATGATGTTGATCATTATGTAGTTGTTTAGATTTATTTATAACAATGGTTCATTTATTATTTAAGGGAAATTTCAGCTTCATACATTTATTTTTTATTATTTTTTAAACATTTTACTTTTACAATTCTAGTTGGCTGGTGCAAAATAATAATAAAAACACGCTTCACCCCCTAAGCTGGAAGGTCGCCGGTTCTAATCCCGTCGGATACCAAAAAATCCAACCATGTTAAGGGTTGGTGCGATCCAAGCCGGGTGCGATCCCCGGGTGATTGTGACAGCTTAGATGCCCTTGGTTCGTGGTTTCTTAGCCAATGACAACCCTGCTAGTCAAGAGGGTTCCACCACTTGCCAACAAAAAAAACATTTCATATTTTCTTTTTTCTTTTTTATTTTTTTAAAAACATTTTAACCTAGTTGACTTGTGTAAAATCAAATAAACACGCTTCAAATATGTTTGAGTTGACATATTCACTTTTATAAGAAAAATGCCTACAAAATCATATTGAGAGATCATCAATGACATTTTTCTCAAGATGGTGTTGATAATTGTGTACTTTTGAGATTTATTGATAAGAATGGTTTTTTTTTATCGTTAATTTCAACTCTATACATTTATTTTCTTTTTATCCTCTTTTTAAGAACATTTTATTTGTGCAATTTTAGTTGGCTGGTGTAAAATCAAATAAGCACATTCCAAATATATTTGACTTCGTGTGTACGCTTTTAGAAGAAAAGTACCTTAAAATAATAAGGTTGACATATTATCAGCTGCTTAAGATAATGTTTATTATGAACTCATTTAGATTTATTGATAACAAAAAGCTGCTCTGTCATTTAAGAGAAACTTCAGCTCCATACATCTCTTTTCTTTTTATCTTCTTTTGAATAACATTTTATCTGTGCAATTCTCGTTCGCTAACAATTTATCTTTGAATAATATTTTATCAATTTTTATCTTCTTTTGAATAACAGTTTATCTTTGCAATTCTAGTTCACTAAACTAACAGTTTAGCTTTGAATAACATTTTATCTATGCAATTCTAATTCACTGGGTAAAATCAAATTAACATGCTATAATTATATTTGATTTCACATTTTGACTTTTATAAGAAAAGTACCTACAAAATCACAGAAGAATAGTGAGGACATTCTCATAACAACAATACGAATTCCTTCATTTTATTAGAATTTACAAGATTGTCACATGTATATGGACCAATGGGGATAGCAAGAGTATTTATCGCGTCTTACAAATATATAACCATGTGACGCTATGGAAAGAACAATGATCGAGCCCTAAGTTAGAAATATATAATTTGTATTACATCCTGATCCTATTAATAAAAAGGATCGAGGCCTTTATTATGAACTTGTTTAGATTTATTGATAACAAAAAGTTGCTTTGTCATTTAAGAGAAACTTCAGCTCCATACATCTCTTTTCTTTTTATCTTCTTTTGAATAACATTTTATCTGTGCAATTCTCGTTCGCTAACAATTTATCTTTGAATAATATTTTATCAATTTTTATCTTCTTTTGAATAACAGTTTATCTTTGAATAACATTTTATCTGTGCAATTCTAGTTCACTAAACTAACAGTTTATCTTTGAATAACATTTTATCTATGCAATTCTAATTCACTGGGTAAAATCAAATTAACATGCTATAATTATATTTGATTTCACATTTTGACTTTTATTAGAAAAATACCTACAAAATCACAGAAGAATAGTGAGAACATTCTCATAACAACAATACGAATTCCTTCATTTTATTAGAATTTACAAGATTGTCACATGTATATGGACCAATGGGGATAGCAAGAGTATTTATCGCGTCTTACAAATATATAACCATGTGACGCTATGGAAAGAACAATGATCGAGCCCTAAGTTAGAAATATATAATTTGTATTACATCCTGATCCTATTAAAAAGGATCGAGGCCTTTGAATTCTTATAATACTTTCTTCAGTCTTTAACCTCCTTTGCCCTTACATAATTCAAATTCCCTTTATGCTAAATGTTTACAACTTCCATGTTACTCATGTATCTCATCCCTCGGCTCATGGCTAACTCAATGCCTTGTTAGTGTGTCGTTCGCTATCTACTTTTCAAAAAGGTGTTTTTACTAGTTACATTGTTGAACCAATGCAACCACCATGCTTTTAATCCTCTTCAGCAAAGCAAATTGAAGTTGCATAGATAATAGATAGGGAGCTTTTAGCTGTAGAGATGAAAGGCCATATATAGATTAGATTTTCAACACAGAAAATGCAAAAAATCTCCAAGTGATCAAATGCAAAACATGGTTACAGTTTTCTCTTCAAATACCACAGTGATTCCTACCACATATTTTCTCTTCAAATACCACAGTGATTCCTACCACATGCTGAAGCATGTCAAAGATGTTCGATATTTCATAGTTCCATAGTGCCAATATCATTCTTCCTTTGTCTGTATCAAAATAAAGAAACTATTGTTGTGAATAAAAAATACGAAAAACTTACAAGAGACTCAGGTTAAGCCATAAACACATGAAATTGCTTCATCATTGCAGTTAGTGATAAAGAGTAAGACATTACAGAATGAAAACAACAAATATTCATTCTCATGCATTGCAAATCACAAAATTTGCATATTTGAAATAATTATTTTGCCAGAAACCTACAAACATTAATGTTCTTCAAGACACCAGACTTCTTACAGAAATTATTGAAATAGAAGTAAAAGCTTCCAGAATAGAAGCAGAACAACCTTGACATCTGAAAAAGGGCGACAAATATGCTAGTTGTCTATATGGAATAATGAAAACTCTTGCTGCAAATCAGAGATCAAACATATTTCTTGCGCTGATTATTCATCCTGCAGAGCTTTGTACTGCTTAATACTATTATGTCGAGAACATTTCGAAATAGAATTCTTTCGACATTCCGAAATAGTATTCAGTCCAACAATGAAATAAGCTGCAAGAGAAGCTGTTATCCACACAAAGAAATAGTGAGCATTTGGCAGTCTAATTTATTTCATACATCATTCCCTGCTAAAAATGTAAAACACACTAAAACAGTACTTTGCAACATAGAATACAAGTACAGAAACTGCTCTCCATAAGTTATATCCGCAAAGATGGGAACTAAATAAAATCTAATTCATTGAAATAATATATAGATAGATAGATAGATAGATATTACAGTCTAAAATTGAGAGCCATACATTTACATGAAACATGGAGGATTCAATAATACTACTCATCAATGAAATTACATGCACAGAAGAAGAAATAAATTTCAAACCAGAAGCAAACAGTAAATATTTACTCTATGCAACTGCCTTCATAGCATAAAGAATGATGGTTATCTGTTAACTGATATTTGACAATCAAAATACGTCAGCACTTCTGTTGCATAAAAGCAAACAAAACAGGAACTGACTTACAAACTCCCATAGTAAATGTATGAGCATGAACACAATAAAAGGTGATATCAGCAAAGAAGGTTTAATGAGTGAAAGTGGTTCAAAGTCCAAATAAACTAATCAAACTTTTTTCGAGAAACGTATCGTATATTTCATTAATGAACAAAAGATAAATCATCCAAATTATATCAAGCCAAAATTTGGTTATGAAAACTGCCCCTTCCTACATAGGCAAGGAGTGCCAGCCTATCAACTTTGTTTACAACATCAACAGAATCTATATCTCATATGAAGATCCCTATCATGTTTGCAATCTGAATTTTTAGATCTGATTTGAAAACTTTGATTTCCCCCAAATGAAATGGCATAGAATTGCCATTAATACATCGTATCTTCAACAAAGAGATGCCACTCAAGCATATCCTGCCCCGTATGCTTCTACCTGCCAACCTGACCATCCATCTATTGCCAAAATAACCCCTTTACAATGAACGGGTGACAAAGACAACAGAATACTCGACAGTAACCCAGCCCCAAATATCCTCTGGCCATCTTGCAATCCCACAAAAGATGCTTATCTGTTTATCTCTTTTGAAGCCTTACCATTAACGCTAGTCTGTCATTGAGGACTAGCCTGAGCTGTGAGGGAGTCACCCCCCACTACTTTGCTCTCGAAGCACGTTTTGAGAGGGGCCACCCTGAAAAGCCCTCAAAAGCATGCTTCCGGATTACTGCCACCTGGGAGTGTTTTTCAGAAGCGTGCTCCCTGGGGTTCCAGGGCATTCCCTGCTCTTGTGGGAAGAGCACCTAAGGCCATAAAAACATTCCCCAAGCACTCCCTGAAAACTCCAACACATTGAGCCATTTTTGTTTTTGTTTGTGGGAACAAAGGTAAAGTTCTAATAGGAAAAATAAGTTGAGCCTAGAGTTTCTTGAGGGATTAAAACACTCTGTCCCTCCATTTGCTCTCATTCAGTCATTCATTCCACTCATCTTTACTAGGGTTTCATCTTTTTAGTGGGCTTATTGCTAGTTGTTGAGGAGCAGATGTGTGAAATCTTTGGAAGGGAGATTGAAGGCTACCACAGTTACATTCAACCTCCATTTGAGAGCTGAAATGGTAGACTCTAAGCCCATTCCTGTTTGCATTTTTCCACGTGTTCTATATTTTCTTTGTTGAACACTTGAATGTTCTCTTCTCCTCCTCCCTCATTCCGTTGAGGAGTAGATGTGTGAGAACATTGGAAGGAGGATTGAAGGCTGCCACAGTTATATTCAACATCCATTGGAGAGCTGAAACGGTAGGGTCTAAGCCCATTCTTTTTTTTCATGTGTTATATATTTTCTTTGTTGAACACTTAAATGTTCTCTTCTCTGTTAAGTTTTATATGCTGCTATATTTTAAGTCCTAACGTGATAAGCATTGAATACATTTCACAATAACAGCATAAAGAGGATCACTGAAATAAACACAATCACAAAGTACACATCAATTTACCCTAGGAAACCCTTAAGGGAAAAACACAGCAAAACTTCCTCAATATAGATTACCAGAATGCAATGACCAAAATACAAGGTCTCATAAGAGAGAGAGAGACCAAACCCCAATTATAAGAGCCAAAACACCAAAGACGCTTGTCCTCCTCCTTTGTCCTTTCTTCTTTCTCTCTCTTGCGCAATACATGAGTGAGTGAGTGTGTATAAATGAGGGAGAGCACCTCCCTATTTATACTAATCTTTCAACTAACATTTTACCTTAACTGGGCCGACCTATCAAACTGACAGGACCGACCTACCTAGGAGAACTCACAATAATAATTATATTATTCTTTTCGGGGAACTATTGACCCGACTGACAACGAAGGGTTTTACCTCATGACTTTTACATGACCTTTTACATTAGTGACATCTCTCAAACGAGGAATAATAATAATGTAAAGTACAAGTAGAATATTTTTCGAAGTTACATTATTTCAACGCTCCCCCTTAACAAGAAGGGTTTTCTACTAACAACAACAACAATTGGTGTGGCTCTATACAACATCATCGGAAGGAGGGAGGAGGCATCATCGACATCATCTTTTGGAACATTGTCTGGTACATCTATAGATCATCGAAATTTTTGAACAACATCATCATCTACAGCATGGAGCTAGAGTATCATCATCTGCAACATGTAACTCGGGTATCATCATCTGCAACATGGAACTGGAACATCATCGTATGCAACATGGCGTTGTAGCATCATCATTTGCAGCATGGAACTGGATCATCACCTATAGTAGGGAGCTGGAGCATCATCATCATCTATTGGAATATCATCATATGCAGCATGGAGCTGCAGCATCATCTACAGCATGGAACTGGATCATCAACTACAGCATAGAGCTAGAGCATCATCATTATCTGCTGAAACATCATCATATGCATCATGGAGTTGGAGCATCATCATCTGCAGCATGGAACTGGATCATCACTTGCAACATGGAATTGGAGCATCATCATAATCTGTTGGAACATCATCATATGCAACATGGAGTTGGAGCATCATCATCTACAGCTTGGAACTAGATCATCGCCTGCAACATGGAGCTGGAGCATCATCATCATCTGCATTAGCATAGAACTGTTGGAACATCATCACCATCATCTTTGGTACATTGCTAAACTATCAACATCTTCAATATAAAAACCAATACATCACTTAACAACAACAGCACGAGGCTAGCTCATCAACATAAAGCTGGAATAACAACAACAACGACAGCACAAGGCTGGCTCATCAGCATAAAGTTGTAATAATAACATGTGACAAGTATAACAACATCATCAACAACATCTCAAGCCTGGAGTAACATCATCTATGACAACGGAATGAGGCAGGTGTATCACCAACCAACACGATCCTTCCTTTTAGAATTACGAAATCATGGACAACACGGGTGATTCCTTTCCTTTCGGAATTTCAGGATCACGGACAACACATTTGTGGTACTCAAACGATCCTTCCATTCAGGATTATGGAATCAAGTCTTTACGGAGCTACCAATACTGATCACAGCTAACACATACGTACCAGGACAATCCTTCCTTCAGAGATACGAGATCAAGTCCAACATGGATGATCCTTCCTTTCGAAATTGCAAGATCTCCAACCAACATTTTAGACGATCTTTTCTTTCGGAATTACGGGATCAAGTCCTCCAATCAACAATCTGGACGATCCTTCCTTCCAGAATTAGGGAATCAAGTCCATCGACATATTAGGCGATCCTTCATTTCGGAATTTCGAAATCAAATCAATCAACCAACATCTTGGACGATCCTTCCTTTCGGAATTATGAGATCAAGTCCATCAACCAACATCTTGGACAATCCTTCCTTTCGGAAGTACGGGATCAAGTCCATCAACCAACATCTTGGACGATCATTCCTTTCAGAATTATGGAATCAAGTCTAAAGATCAACATTTAAGACGATCTTTCCTTGTGGAATTACGGGATCAAGTCTAAGGATGATTAATCCCAAACTGAGCTACCTGATGTGATCAAGATACAATAGCATTATCAATACTACTCCCCATTTTGAGGGAAGTCCTTACAGACAACACCTAGCTTGTCTAGAAAGTGTTCAAACTTCACACGAGACAAAGGCTTAGTCAACACATCTGCAACCTACTCATTTGTGCTCACATATTAGAGCTTTATAGCTCCCTTCTGCACCATGTCACGAATGTAGAAATACCGGATTTCTATGTGCTTCATCTTATCATGGACCACGAGGTTCTATGTCATCCTCATGCAACTTTGTTTATCACATAGAATCACAGTAGCATCCATCTCCAAATCGAATAGATCTAACAACAACTTCTGAAGCCAAATGGCTTCACAACTGGAGAAACAAGCTACAATATATTATGCTTCTGCATTGTTGAGAGCAACACTGGACTACTTCCTGCTTAGCCATGAGATCATGGGTGACCCCAAATTGAAACATCCTCCTAAAGTGCTCTTTCTATCTGAGACACTTCCTACCCAATCTGAATATGTATAACCATACCGTATGAAGTCATGATCTCTAGTATCACTGAGACCATAGTCTACCGTACCTTTCAGTTACCTCATCACATGCTTTGCAACTACAAAGTGAACATGTCTAGGATCAACCAGATACTGACTCAAGGTGTTCACAGCAAAGCATATATCTGGTCGGGTATTCATCAGATACATCAATGAACCAATGATCTATCTGTATAGTGTCACATCCACTAATTCTAATGAAGCATCACCCAATAACTTCAAGTGTGTACCCATGGGTGTAGCCATGGCTTTACATTCAACATGTCAAACATTTTCAAGATTTCTACTACATACTTCCCTTAGTTAAGGAAGATTCCTTCTGGGGTTTGCCATACTTCAAGACCTAGAAAATAATGCATCAAGCCAAGGTCTTTCATCTCATATTCTACAGCGAGCTTCTTCTTACACTCTGAGATTTGATTCTCATTACCTGTCAGCAATAAATCATCCACATACAGCAATAATATAACAGGTTCATCATCCATAACCTTGAAGTAAAGGTTAGGATCAGCCACTTTTGGTAAAGCCCAAGCTCGTCAGAAAACTATCGATTCTTCCATACCAAGCTCTTGGAGCTTGCTTCAATCCATACAGAGCCTTCTTCAGCTTACAGACATGTATCCTTCTGTCTTCAACTTCAAAACCTTGTGGTTGTTCTATGTACACTTCTTCTTCTTCAATAACACCATTTAGGACTGTTCTTTTCACATCCATCTAGTGTAATTTCCATTTCAACTTCGATGCAAGTGCCATGATGGTTCTAATAGAAGTGTACCTTGCTACAGAAGCAAATGTCTCTTCATAATTGATTCCTTCCTTTTGATTGAATCCACAAGCCACAAATTTGGCTTCGTATTTCTTGATACTTCCATCGGTTGTATGTTTTATCTTGTAAATCCATTTGGAAGATACCACACTTTTTTACCTTCTAGTTTGGGAACTACTTCCCACACATCATTCTTCATTTTGGATTGGTATTATTCAGTCATGGCTTCTACCCATTCTCTCTTTTGAACAGCTGCTTCAAAACAACTAGGTTCTTTGTCTACAAAATCACACATCAAAGGCACATAACTCGGAAATGGCTTTGGCTTCTTGCTCTACCTTAAGGAGCCCTCTGGAACACCATACCTTTCTGCTTCTTAAATAATCTCACGAGCCCAAGCTAGCTTTCTCTTGTGGGAGATATTCATATGGGGAGGTTCTTAGGGCTCCAATATATCATGTTCTTCTGGAATCTCATCATCAGGAGAAGTTGCAACTTCTTTCATCTGTTCCGCAGCTCTGAGAGCTACAGCTTCTTCATATGTTTCTTCAAGTTGGCACTTTCTCGATTTCTTGAGAGTTGTATCTTCATCAAAGGTTACATCCCTGCTAATTTCCATATGATGGTAACCTAGTATATAGATTTTGAAAGCCTTGGAGACCTCATAGTACCCAACAAATATTCCTTTCTTTCCGAAAGGATCCAACTTGGTTCTTTTCTCTTTTGGAATATGAATAAATACTGGACAACCAAATATCTTGAGGTGACTTACCTCTGGTTTCTTTCCTGTGAACATTTCTTCAAGAGATTTGAACCCAAATGCACTATGGAATAATCTGTTTGGACATATACCGTTGTCCTTGTTGCTTCATCTCATAAGTGCATAGGAAGATCTTGATCATGGATCATAGTCTTCACTGCTTCCATAATGGTTTGGTTCTTCCTTTCAGCAACACCAATCTGTTGTGGATTATAGCGAGTGGTAAATTCTCTCTTAATCCCAACATCTTTGCAGAAGTTTTTGAATTCATTTGAAGTATACTCTCCTCCATTATCTGACCTGAATGTTTTGATCTTTCTTTCTGATGGATTCTCTACCAAGGCTCTGAATTCCTTGAACTTTCCAAACACTTCATCTTTTGATTTCAAAGAGTAAACCCAAGTCTTGCGAGAGTAATCATTAATGAATGTTACATAACATACATACCCACTTAAAGATGTTGAGGGCATTGGACCGCATACATCGGAGTGAATAAGTTCCAATATTCCTTCTGACTTGGTGTCGCTCTTCAGAAAATGGATTCTTTATGTTCTTTCCTCCTGCACATCCTTTATATACTCCTTCATGATCAATCTTTAGATCTGGTAGACATGTGACTACCTTGCTCACAAGTGGTAAGGCTTTGTAGTTTGTGTGAGCAAGCCTTCTATGCCATAGTTCACATGGATTTGTAGGATCATGAATCATGGTTGCTTCTAAGTGACCTTTCAATTTATACAAGCCACCTTCTTCTGTCCCAATGATAGATACATCTTCTAGAGAACTTCACCATCTATAACACATATTCTTCAACTTCTTCATTTGCTAACTTCCTAAGAGGTTATTCTTTTTCTTCTTCTTCTTCTTCTTCTTCTTCGGCTAAGTGAGCATGATGCCTTTTGTTATTCTTCCTCTTATATTCTTCTTTCTTTGTTGGACAGTTTCTGGCAATGTGTCCTATCTTATCACAATGGTAACATTGATAAGAGAAATCCTTCTGCTTGTAATCTCCCTTTTAGTTCTTTTGAAACTTCTTAGGAGGATAAGAGTCCTTATGAGTGTCCTTCTTGAAATGATATTTTCCTTTTATTCTTCTAGTATAAGTAGCTAGAGCATGGTCATCATCTCTAAGTAGTGCTTCTCGATTAGCTACTCTGGCTCGTTCCTGAACACATTTTTCCCATAGGACATCAAATTGTAGGATTTCATTCCTTGCACAGATTGTTTAGATGTAGGAGTCTAATTGTCTAGTAAAACCATTGAGAGCGGTCATTACTAGTTCAACTTCATCAATCTTCTCTTCAATTGCTTCTAGTTGTTCTTTGAATTAAGAAACCCTTGTGAAGCATTCTTCGATAGATTCACCCTTGCTCACCGTTGTACTTTTGAGTTGAGCTCTCAAATTCATCTTTCGGTTGATGTTTCTTCCTTCATACATTCTTGATAGGGCATCAAACATCTCCTAAGTTGTATCCTTGGAAGACACTTGAAGAATCAAGTGATCCTTGATAGAATCTGCTATGATCCTCTTGGCTCTAATAATGTTCTTCATGTACTTTTTCTTTGCTCCATCTTCTTCGGGCTTCAACATAACTTCCTTGAAAAACTTTGCAAGATCATTCTCTTCTAGATTGAGCCCTATTCGGTATTTCCAAGCACAGAAGTTTTATATGCCTTCCAACTTGTCATAAAACTTAGTGCTTGGAGACATCTTGTCCCAAAGAACAAGAAATGACAAAAATTGAAATTTCTCAAAAATGAAAATTGTACTTACCAAAACATGCGCTTGACTGAGGCAAGATAATACAGTCAATTTCTGTTGAATCCAAATTCTAGTCCTTGAAATTGGATTTGCAAGATTCTGGACTGCAATTTCTGGTTATGGTTTTGGATTTTTGTTTTTCTAGTTCCAAGCCAAACTAGGGCTCCACTTTCTGGAGCATCTACCCATTGAAAAACTTCAATCTTGGTGCCAAAAGATGTGCCTAGGAGGGGCGCACTTCCCTATGTCACTTACACTCGAAAATTCCTCTTTAGTATAAAACCCTAATTATTTTGTCAGAGGAAGCGGAGAGAGATTTACCTAGTCAAAGCTGCTCTTTTCAGGCTAGCTCTGATACCATGTTAAGTTTTATATGTTTCTATAGCTTAAGTCCTAACTTGATAAGAATTTAATACATTTTCACAATAACAGCATAAAGAGGATAACTGAAAGAAACACAATCACAAGGTACACAACAATTTACCATGGGAAACCCTAAAGGGTAAAACCCAACAAAACTTCCTCAATATAGATTACCAGAATGCAATGACCAAAGAACAAGGTCCCGTAAGAAAGAGAGACCAAACCCCAAGCATAAGAGCCAAAACACCAAAGACACTTGCCCTCTTCCTTCTCTGTCCTTCCTTCTTTCTCTCTCTTGCACAATACATGAGTGAGTGAGTGAGTGTGTATAAAAGAGGGAAGGTGCCTCCCTATTTATACTAATCTTTCAACTGACATTTTACCCTAACTAGGCTGACCTATCAAACTGATATGGCCGACCTACCTAGGAGAACTCACAATAATAATTATATTATTATTTTCGAGGTACTATTGACCTGACTTACAACAAAGGGACTTCTACATGGCCTTTTACATTAGTGACATGTCCCGAAGGAGGAATAATAATAATGTAATGTACAAGTAGAATATTCTTCGAAGTTGCATCATTTCAACATTCTCCTCCTCCCTCGTTCTATTGAGGGAAGCAGGTTATTCTCAAGAAGCATGATGGGTATGTGCTTTATCTTTTTGGTTCCATTTTTTATTATGATGGTGTTGTTGAAATACCAATGGTGAGGAAGAAATAAGTCATGGTCCATACCTTGGAGAGGAGCAATAAATGGAAGGGGATGATGAAATTGACAACAATGATGGAAACAAACCTAACAAGAGTTCAACAAACTTATGGAAGTATGTGACAAGGATGAGGGAGGGAAAGGGGATGGAACCACTATATTTACATGTTCCCATTGCAGCACAACTTACGCATGTTCATTTACCGAAGTGAGGAAGTATCTCTATGAGAATATGCCATGTGATGAAAAGAAGAGTATAGGATTCAAAACCTACAATAAAGCGCTAGCAAGGAATGAAAAATACTAGAGGGAAGAGGAGAAACCACAAAACAAATCCAAAAAATCAAAGGTTGAATCTCATACCTCGGGCTCATATAGAATATTCAATGGTTGATCCACATCCCCCATGTTAGTCTATTCTCGCCCATGCAATCGAGGCATAGAAAAATATCAGATTTTCTTGACCAAGGTTGAAGGGATGAAGTGGATGCAAAAGTTCAGGGTTCTATATGCACATGGCATATCATTGAATTTCCTCCACTCACTCTATTGGCATGAAATTGTACAAACCACCAACAATGCCCCTAAAGTATACACGAGAGTTGACAACATCTGACTTGACACAAAAACAACCAAAATCCATAATTAAAAATGATTGGACCGAACATGGAGTATCCATTGTATCTAATGGTTGGCCAAATGATAAAAGTAGGCAGAAATATTCTTGGTGTCTGCTAGTGTTACGGTGTTCCTTTCAACCCATGACTACTCAAAACATTACAAGACCTGTAGTAATATTGTAGAACCCCTAATTAAAACAATTCAAGAGATTGGGTCATACAATCTCATTCAAGTCATTACAGACAATGCTACTAATTGTAAGGCAATGAAAGGATCATTGAGGAATTACCCTATTACTCCCCAAATTCTCTGCAGCGCACCTTACTAGATGTGCCAAGGAAGGGGGTCCTTCTGCCATTGTAAAAAACAATGTTGGGGCTGCCTAATGTAAAAGTGTTGGTCAAACGGTGCACCAAACCCTTTGGTTGGTCATGGCAGGTCCTCTTGGTCCTCATTTCAAGGTGTACTAGTCTTGTGGCTCTACTGACTACCCCTTGATGGGTGGTAACTCCTCATCATGTTGAACATGTATGCACTAGGTAGCTATTGGTGCACTCTGTAGTGACTCCATTGGGCACATGGCTTAGGAGCCCCTAGTGACACTCATGATTTCATGCTTTGTAAATGTGATTGTGCTTGTAAGGTTGCCATGCCTGCTCTACCACACCTCTACTATACCCCACTTGGACCTTAGTTTATTGTATTACTCCCTTCTCTTGGTCATCTTAGTCAAAAATGCAAATCGTCCACCATTAAAAGCAAGCTTTGCAGGTCGTAACAAGAAAGAAGGGCATTGATGGCCAAAGACACATTGTTGGGGATAGATGGGGCATGACGTCTTTCTTCCAAGCTCAACATTTCACTTTCTTGAATCTATCATCACTTATTTATCATTATGTTTATAATTTTATGAGGTTTAGTCAACCGAATGTGGATGACAAACCCTAATAAACAATTTTACCTAGCTCAAAATTAGATAGGTCATCCTATTAGACTTTTTGCCTATAAATATAGGACCCTCCTTTCATTTGTGAACAAGATCATGGGATCAAATATGACTGAAATTTTATTTATACTTGTCTACATGAGATCTTAAGTGGTGCGCACCTCTCTTTCTTGGCAATCTCTAGGGTTTCAAGGATATTTCTTGGTATTTGAAGCTTCCTTACAAATCTTTCAAGGCTAATTCAAGGAAGAAGGTCATGGGTTTGGATTTCTTTTGTTTTCTTCATTAAATATGGTAAGACCTTGAAGCTCTTGTCTTGCATTGCTTTTATATCTAAGGTAAGAGTATTCTAGGGTTTCATCCAAGCCAATTTAGTCTTGTTGGTGAGGCTTTTTTTTTAAGAATCCATCTTGTTTTTGGGCCTTGGCATTTTTTTTGTCCTAATTAGGTCAAGTGAGATTTAATAAAAGGTCCAAAACAAAATTGTCAGTTTTTTGAGAGGACGCTAGCTTCAATTGTTTTCCATGCCCTGGGGATAAGACCTACGTTTAATTCCCTCATCTTTTCCTTTTCAAAATTTCAAAATTATATGTATTATATTTGAAAAAACACAGAAAATAGATATATATAAAAACCTTGAAAATCAAATATTTTGAAAAAGTCAAAAAAAATTATTTGCTCTTGTACTTTGAAGTTGTATTAAGCTTACTTACAAGAATCCAAAAGTATTTACTGTTGTCTTATAAATTTTGAGTTGTTTATCTTATTGAAAGATCCATAAAATGTCAAAAAATCATCAAAGAAATGCATTTTTAGACGTGTTTCATCCCTAAACTAGTGTGACATCAGCTTTTAGGAGCTGCTGCAACCTTACCACAGGTTTGTTATTGCAGGAACAGTTATCTGTTTGGGTGGAATTTAGCCCTCGGGGGGCTAGAATGTTGAAAATTACCAAGTGTTTGTTCACCTTGTGATACCTTGGGGTGGACATAAACACTTAAAAGTTTTGAGTTGTTTATCTTATTGAAAGATCCATAAAATGTCAAAAAATCATCAAAGAAATGCATTTTTAGACGTGTTTCATCCCTAAACTAGTGTGATATCAGCTTTAAGGAGCTTCTGCAACCTTACCACAGGTTTGTTATTGCAGGAACAGTCATCTGTTTGGGTGGAATTTAGCACTCGGGGGGCTAGAATGTTGAAAATTACCAAGGAAGTGTTTGTTCACCTTGTGATACCTTAGAGTGGACATAAACACTTAAAAGTTATGGTCCCTAGTATGTTTAATGTGAGAATGACTTTATGTTTATAAAGTGACTTTAAAAAATAAGTTTGAGTTATTAAAAATTTTAAATGTGACTTTGTGAGAATTAAAAAGGTGGGCAAGTATTAAATGTCTCATTTATTATTTAAAAGTGAGTTAATGTTTTAACAATAAAAAGTGAGATTTAATAAAGGTCGTAGATCTCATTTAGTTGGCTTTTAATCTAAGCCATTGATTTCAAGTGGTGGTTACTAAAACAAAAAGGCTAGGGAAAGGCATTCATTCATTCATTGTTTAGTTGGGCTCTAAGTGATTTGGAGAACAAGAGAGAGCAAAGTGAGAAGAGAAAGGGTTTGAAGAGAATTCAGCCTAGAGGGAGAAAGAGAAAATTTCTAGCACAAATTTCAAAGCTTGGAGAGGAGCACGAATCCCAAGGAGTTTGACACAAATTTCTAGCAGACTGGCACAAAAATTGAGGAGTTAATAAGAGTGAATTTTTTGCACAGAAATCGAGAGAAGGCCATACTATACAGTACTGTACATTTGCACAGAAATCAAGGCTGTGTGGCATGATTTTTGAGGAGGTACAGCATTTATTGTTAACAGACCATACAGGGCACGATTTTTTAGGCAGAGCAGAGCTGTTAATGTGCACAGATTTCGATAAAAGACAGGCACAGAAATCGAGACAACATATTATACCAGATCATACAACTCGCACGTGTGGGTCATACGGCACAGATTTTGAGGTGTTTTTTGTCAGTCCATACAACAGTTTTCCAGAGTGATTTTGGCACGTGTTTCGAGGCAGAAATAAGACAAGTACAGCTGTTGTAATTTTTATTTTTTGCCTAAAAAGAATAAATCTCTCTGAAACAGGTTTTCCCTTCGGGGTTTTTCCTAGACCTTTTTGGTCAAATATTCCGAGTCTGTTTTCTTGTTGTGTGTTGGTTGTCATAATTTTCTGAGTGTGAAATAGAAGGCTGCCATATATATTTCTGAGTTGTTTATGTTGAAAGAATTCCATGTGTTTCAAGCATAAGTGAAAAATTTTAATTATAATGTGTTTATGCATGTTGGGGTTTGGGCATTAAACAACATGCAGAGAACTAAACTTGAAACCAGGTTGGGGTTTGAAAATTTTCTTAAAAAGGCTACAAACATCACTCTAAAGCATTGTTGGGTAGCCCTAGGGGATTTTCAAAGTGTTAAATCAAGTCACTTATCAATTTGCAAGCTGGTACAGAGCTGAAGTTGTTAGAACAGCCATATATATTGCATTGGACATTGCCTAACTAAAGTTACTCCAAGGGGTTACGAGCTTTATATTGGTTGGCGAAAAGTATGAGGTACTTTACTCATGGTTTTTCAAGGGTTTGATTAAAGTTTCATACAAGTTAATTGGTGCCGGTTTTGTATTGATTTCATTGACACATCGCAACAACAAGGTACTGCTAGTTCATATTGCTCCTAAACTCCTAATCTTGAGTGTTTATTGATTATATTACCGACTCCTTAAGGCATTGGTTGACTAATCTAATAGGAGAGCTTAGTGTTAGAAAATTGTAACTCTGGAGGTCTTCCTTATGATTTTTGGTGTGCGAATCATGAGGGATACTAAGTGCCTTATGAAGTACAAACTTTATTTATTTACATAACATACTTTAAAATCTCAGAGGTGCTGAGTGTTTGACAAAACACATAAGTGAGACTTTTATATTTTGTCATAAAATCTTCAATTAGAAGTAAAGTTGTTCTCGTTGTTGTATTTTATAAAGCTACTTCTACGTTCATTTGGGAAGCTTCATGTGGCCAAAGGAGCAATCCTAAAGAGAGAGAAGGGTGCATTGCAGTGATAGTGGGTGCATCTCCTAATTAGCTGCCACTCTTAGCACCAGCCTTCCTGACCTTTTCGAAGGGTGCTAGTTTGAGCCATAACATTTTTGGCACCATTGTCGAGGGACCAAAAGGACATTTGATGATAGTCCATTCACAAGGCATTGCTTCATCGAATTCATTCATCCCCAAGGAGCCTGGCAAACAATAACATTTTTTGGCACCGAGAAGTTGAGATAAGTTCTTGTTTTGTACTTTGGTAAGATTATTGTTGAGCACTAACTTGGCAATTCTTATTTGGCAACTCCACTGAAGAAAATACAACAAAAAATACACTTCAAGACAAAGCCCTCGACTATTGACAACATTGTTGAGTGTAAAGGTGAGCACATCCATTGGTTGAGAAGAAAAGCTCGTTTTGGCAACTCCATTGAAGCATTCTATAAGGTATGATGAACATTCATTGTAATTTTGGGGAATATCTTGATTGGCTTTTTGAAACATATGGCCCCTTGGATTTCTCAAATATTTTGGCTCCTGCTCATGAAGAACTAGACGTGGCTATATGGAAACTCCAAAGTTTCATGGCAATGGAGATTCAGTTTTGGTTTATCTTGCAACCTTTTTCAAATTTGCAGGGGATAATGGCATCTTTTATAAATATAATATGATGCATTATTTCTCATTTGGCTTCAAGGACTATGCCATGTGTTGGTATGAATATCTTGGAAAGAGAACAATTATATCTTTTGCAGCCCTTTTGGAAGCATTTTGTACACGTTGGTGCCATAATGCTATCGATCAATGGCTACCCAAAGTTCAAGAGTGCAAGACATTTTATGATCCGCAAAAAAAATTGAAGAGGCTCCCGACCCACCCCCGAAGGAAGAAGAGGGAGCCAAGGAAGAAGACTGTTCTAGCCCAATGCTTGAAGATGAAGATATTGTCAAAAATTGTCGTGACAAACATCAACTCTTAGCAAGCTCTCATGAAGAAGTCATTGTTGGAGAATCTTCGATTGAGGATTTTGTCAAAGAAGCCAAAGACGAGGACATCTCAAGCCCTACGCTTGAAAAGGGAGGTGCTTTTGATGATGAAGACGAAGGTGTCCTAGAACGTGAATCCAAAGAAGTCCATGGTGAAGATCTAGAGAAAGAGCTAAAAGAAAAAGGCCAAGAATCCCTAATTAAAGAAAGTGAAAAAATGATGAGTTCCCCTTATTGCTGTTTTGAGGATTCTTGTGATGTCTTGGGAATTTTGGAAGAAAATGGCATGATCCTTTGCATGATGAAAAAGATGATGATTATTGGAGGTTTCTTGGGCATCTATGACTCTTCAAGGATTGGGAGCGTTGTACTTGAGCCTTTAGGTAACACATGTTCCAAGGAAGATGTTCATTATCATTTCCAATGTTTTAAACTCATAACTGGACTTTGAACCGACCGAGGGTCAACTTGGCTTGGAACCAAAATCGGCAATGACTCGGAGTGGTTTGGTTTCAATGACTCGGACTACTAAAAAAAGGTTTTACAATTTTAATGAAATAAATATATATTAAGATTCCAAGCTATGATTCCAAACCATCAGAGAGAATATGCAAAGCCTACTCATGTATATACCATGTAAGGGTGAATATATCAAAATGGCACCAAGTGCGATACATATGTGAATAAAAATTGAAAATTCATAATCATTAAAATCATTGCCTATATTGGAATCATATTCATCAATAGCAAATTGTTCCCCCCTCCTCTAAGCTCTAGCCCTTGCCTCTACCTCGAATCTCAAAGTTGATCCTCCAATGACATTAGTTACACCATACAATTTTGATGAAACATCCTAATCCAAGCATTAAAATAAGGTAGAAAAAGCTTCCCATGCTTAATAAGTGATTTTGCTTGACTGAAGGGTACAACATTTTTATTAAGGTCATGATAAAGGAGTTCAATCAACTTCAACAATTAGGCATAGTACCACCAACATTAAGGTACATAGAGAGTTTGATGTTCTTGATTAAATTCCAATCCCTTACCCTCATATTGATAGAGTCTAATGGAAACGTTACAATCCTAAAAATATGAGAACTATTAAGTTTGTTGAGTTATGAATGGGATCTAAAATTCTACTTTGTGCATATGAAGTCTGATGAGGTTGGTACCGCTCCCAAACATTTTGAAACAATTAATGGTAATGTTAAAAATTTAAGTAAAAGGACATTAAATGAAAAATAAGGAGAGACCTCTCAGGATTTGGTTCATCCATGCTTGCTCACCATTGATGATGATATAGGGTTGCATATGGAAGCTTCTATCATAGATCCTAAACAATTAGGTTTACCCTCTCCTAGGGTGAATCTCAACCATCCTCTTCAACTATGTTTATCAGGGATTAATGCAAGTTTTTGAAAGCGGGAAGGTGGTTTTATTGCAAAGTTAGAGCAACAAAGTGTACCCTTTATAAGGGTAGATTTGAGGCCTCTTTTCCAGTTGTATCTTTTGGGGCTTCTTGCTAATTTTGAAGGTCATTTGGAGCAGCAAACAAAATATAGTAAGCAAGTCCATGATGATGGCGGTTTGTACTTGAGCCCTATCCAAGCTTGGATAGAGGGGGCTTGTGAAAGGGAACCTTCTCCTTGGCAAAAGTTTGAATGCATCCAGATTCGTGATCTTTTCCACTGTTCTAGTCCTATTCCGATGAAGGTAATGACATCTACTCAGCTTATCATTGACGTGATTTTGTCTTGGACTATCAACAAAGACGAGGGAAGGAGCCCTAGCATGAACGATATGATAAGGTGGATTCATTGGTGGTATGATTATACTTGACTTATTCATGTTATCATGATTAAAGTAGGTAGCGAGGATGAATGATCTCTTGCATCAGCAATTTGTGTGTCATTTGCTTTACCTTAGCATTGCATCTTCTTGTGTTGGTTTTATGCATTTCATATTTTGATTTGAATCAGGAAGGTGAATGTGTCTGCCTCAGATGCATTGACATATTTGTTGGATGAAGTGTGTGTAGGTCTATAGGTACTAGAGGATTCAGGAGGTCCTCATGCACTCCTAGGAAGAGCACATGTCGTGCAATTGGAGCCGATTGTTACACCCTATATTCTCTACAGTGCACATTACTAAATGTGCCAAGGAGGGGGGTCCTTTTTCCCTTGTAAAAGGCCAAGTTGGAGCCTCTTTATGTAAAAGAGTATGTTTATCGATGCTCCAAATCCTTTGGTCAATCATGACAAGTCCTCTTGGTCCTCATTTTAAAGTGTACTAGTCTTGTGGCCCTACTAACTACCCCTTAATGGATCGTAACTCTTAATCATGATGGGCATTTATGCACTCGGTAGATATTGGTGAACTTTGGGGTGACTCCATTAGGACACATGGTTTAGGAGCCCCTAGCCACATTCATGATTTCATGCTTTGTAAAGGTGATTGCGCTTGTAAGGGTTGTCATACCTAATCTAGCACACCTTTGTTAAACCCCACTTCGACCTTAAATTATTGTACTAAACCCTTCCTTTGGTCATCTTAGTCAAAAATGTAAATCGCCGACCATTAAAAGCAAGCTTTTAAGATTGTACCAAGAAGAAAGGCGTTGAGAGCAAAAGAGACATTGTTGGGGTTAGATGGGGCATGACGTCCTCCTTTCAAGCTTAACATTTCACTTTGTTGAAGCTATCATCACTTATTTATCATTATTTTTATGTTTTATGAGATTTAGTCCTCGGATTGTGTGTGACAAACCCTAAAAGTCAATTTTAACTCAAAATTAAATAGGTCAACCTAGAGGAGGGAAAAGTTAAACTTTTTCCCTAAAAATATGGGGCCCTCCTTTCATTTGTAAACAAGATAATGGGATCAAATATGACTCAAATTTTATCTCTACTTGTGTACTGAGATCTTAAGTGGTGTGCACCTCTCTTTCTTGGCAACTTCTATGGTTTCAACGATATTTCTTTATATTTGAAGCTTCTTTAAAATCTTTCAAGGCTAATTCAAGGAGAAAGGTCATAGGTTTTGGTACTCTTCTATTTTCTTCATTAAATATGGTAAGATCTTGAACCTCGCCTTGCATTGCTTTGGTATCCAAGGTAAGAGTATTCTAGGGTTTCATCCATGCTAGTGTAGTATTTTTTTTAAGAATCCATCTTGTTTTTGGGCCTTGGCATTCTTTTTGTCCTAATTAGGTCAAGTGCTAACATAATCTAGGGTTTCTTAACTTTCCCTAATTCATTCAAGCACTGAATTGTCAATTTTTTGAGAGGACGTTATCTTCAATTTTTTTCAATGCTCTAGGGATAAATTTTGAGTTGTTTATCTTATTAAAAGAAACATAAAAAGTCAAAAAATCACCGAAAAGTGGAATTTTAGACTTGTTTCATCCCTAAACTAAGGTGATGTCAGCTCTAGAAGTGTGATGTCAACTTTGAGCTATTGCAACCCTAGTGTAGGTTTGTTATTGTAGAAAAAAACATCTATTTGGGTGTAATTTATCCCTAAGGGGGCTAGAAAGGCTACATATATCAACCTAAAGCACTATTGGGTACCCTTGGGGGTTTCTCAAAGTGTTAAATCAAGACACTCATCAATTTGCAAGCTGGTACAGATCCAAAGTTGTTTGAACAACCATATATTGCTTTGGACATTACCTAGTTACTCCAAGAGGTTATGAGCTTAATATTGGTTGGCGAATGGTAAGAGGTACTTTACTCATGGTTTTTCAAGGGTTGGTTGAAGTTTCATACAAGTTAACTAGTGTTGGTCGTATTGATTTCATTGACACCTCTTAATAACAAGGTAGTGCTAGTTCATAATGTTCCTAACCTCCTAGACTTATGAATGTTTATTGAATATATTGACTCCATAGGGCACTATTTGACTAATATAATAGGAGGGCTTTTTTAGAAGTAGAGTCATTCTTGTGGTTGTATTTACAGAGCTATTTCTACATTAGTTTTGGAAACCTCTTGTGGCCAAAGGCCTAGGCCTAAAGAGATAGGAGAGTGCATTGTGGTGGCAATGGGTGCATTTCTCGATTAGTTGTCATTCTAACATCGGCCTTCGTGACTTTTCAAAAGGGTGCTAGTTCGAGCAGTAACATACCCTAACCTCTTTTGGCCTAGGTGCTTGGTTCACACATTATGAACCTCTTGATGCATGATATTATTAAGATGAAGGGCCATGATTATAAATGAATAGGTGCATTATACAAGAAAGGGACGATAATGATAAAATTTATTACCAACTATAGTCATGCCCACTACATTTTCCACAATCATTCTAAGTTGGAGCTACTTAAGATTGCAAGGATCATATTTCCTAGCACTTACCTCACCCTGAGGTGCCTTTTGAAGCTAAGAAAGGCATTGTCTAGTATGGTCTCAAGTGATTCTTGGAAAGGTTTGAAAGATAGGCTACATCTACACCTAATAGACATGAATTTCAAGAGATGGAGGACACCATTCTTAATATTCAATTTTGGGCACAAGTTAAGTATGTTTTTTAGTTCACCAAGCCCATTTATAATATGATTAGATTTGTACTAGATTTGTAGATACAAATCAACTAGTGACTAGGAAGGTGTGTGAGCAAGTGCACAACATGTTAGGCCAAATCAAAGGGATTGGTGAGCCAAGAGATCTAATCCTGTATGATCATATTTATAAACATGTGGCTAAAAGTTGGAATAATCTAAATGTTCCACTCCATGCCTTAGCATATGTTCCTACAACCTGTTATCCACTAAGTTGCACTTTGGTGGATTTCCAGTGAGCAAGCAAAGACTTGAACAATTAAATTGTTCATCAAGCCAATAAGTCACCCCCTTTTTTTATTTTTTCACATGTTCATACCCTACGACGAAATTGTAATAAATGACTTAGCATGATGAAATTATGTAAAAGGTTTGGCTTTACCAAAACTTAGTCATCAATACTTTACTCTGGTGTTTTTTCCTTGAGAATTATATGTCTTTTTTTAATGACTTATAATTTTTGAGTTTTTCACCCACTCCTCCAAAGCTAGAGTAAATGGCTTGGTAGTTAGGCCTTAGGAGGTTATTAAAACCTATGTCAATGTATATTACCATGCTAATCACTTTGTTTTAGGCAGATGAACATGTACTAAGTCCCCCATAGCTGTTTTTTTAATTTCTGGTAAAAAAAAAATGTTTTTCTAGGCTTTTTTTTTTAAAGTTAATTGTAAAATTTCTTTATGGCATAAAAGTGTGGTTTACAGGCAGAATTTTCCATGGGGGTGATAGTTTTCTAACTCAGAGCACCTACCTAACCCTTAAACCCACTTTCCTAAGTTTTCGGGTAATTATTTATCTCCAAAATTAATTATTACTCGAAAATGGTAAAAAAGAACAAAAAAATGGATAAAGTGAGAAATTCAGTAACTCATAAAATAAAAGAATGAAATTTGTGAGTTGGCGAAATAAAGTAGAAACATTCTAGACATTTCTAAAACACTTTTGAGTGTTTCTCAGCAAGTAACGGCAAGTGTGCATCTCTCCAAGTGGGGCGCATTCTCTAAAGAGTGGATGTATCCATTATGAAATGGCACGGGTTTTAGCAAATGGTGCTTTTGCTACGAAATGTTTCCATTGTACAAACCTAAAACAACTCATTCCAAGTCATGCCAAGGAAGCAAATGCACCCCCTCTTGGGCAAGTGACCACCCCCACCCCCCACCCCATCTAGCTATCTTTTCCTATTTAAGCAAGCTCTCTTCACTCATTTGAGGATGAAGCATTAAACCTTTGCTCTTGGAATTCTTTTCCTGATCATTTGATCACTTGTTAATGAAATATTTTTTAAGGCTTTGGAGGCTAGATGTTGTGCCACCGTCCCCTTTGATGTGCTTTTGGTCGATGTTTTGAGGTGATATCCAGCTAGTCATTAATTACTTTGCAATAACTGTTGATTTATCCAAAATAGAAGGGTTATTCCAAAACACGCAAAATAAGCATTCATTCTCTTTGATTTGCTTATTAATGTTAAATTATTTAGAGATAGCGAAGCAATAGGTGTATTCAGTTGTAATGCCCTTCTAATCTTTGTTAATTACACATTCTGGATTTAATCTCTTTTGGCAAGTGTTTGTGAAAATGCAGGATAGGTGACTGAAGGAGGAAATTGAGCTCAGATGCTTCATCCATCTTCGGTTCTTCTTGTTTCATTTCGTTTAACTCCGTTGGGTTGCAGGCACATCCAGTCCTCTACTCTTTCAAAACTAGAGCCAGTTTTCGCTTCTTCTACCTTCAAAAAATTTAAAATTTCTTTGCTACCGATCCTTTTAATTTTCATATCTCTCTCTACTCTTAAAGTTAAATTTTATTTCAGATCTGATATATATGTTTAGATCTTGGTTTTAAAGCATTATATTGTAGATCTAACATAGCTAGCTTCTCATTTTTCAAACCATCTAATAATGAATTTTAAAGAATTGAATAAAAAGTTAGTATGCTGATTTTTAATTGACTATCTAGCAAATATTAAAGTGATTTAATTGACTGCCCCAACAGGCAAGCCAAGTCCCAAGGAAAGCTTTCTTTCCTTGGTTCCTTTACTTGTTTTTATCATAGTTTAACTTAGTCTAATTTTTGTTAATTTTTAAGGGTTGTCCAAAGACACTTTTACAATGTTTTTGAGCATCGTTCATCATTAATAGATCGTTGTCTTTGCAGCATTAATGATCGGATACGAGGAGACTCCACCGAAAATTTGAACTTTTAAGCCATCCGAGCATCCTGGACGTTTCTCCCTTCTTCTAATCAATTTTTTCTTTCAAATTGTAAACTTAGTGGTCCTATTTTTCAAAGGATCACAAGCAATTCTTTTTTTTTAACACAAACAAGTAATTTTATTGAAAAAAGGAAAATGGGTCTTTTTTGGCAATGGCCAATCAACCTATTTACAATTTCGAAGAAGCCAAAGGCTTATCGTAGAATTCCAAAGAGGGAGGGAGTCACACATTCAAACTATTCACACATTCAAACTATTTACAACTGCATGAAGTTACGGAATTGAATGGAAATGACTAGGTTACCCATTGATGCTAAGAATTCCTTGTGGGAGAAGACATGCTTTGTTTGCCAGGGCATCTGCAAAATTATTCAAGTCCCGAAGAATGTGGAAAGAGTCAGACTTATCAAAATCTTTCAAAATTCTCCTAATTCTCTGCAGAGTTATATTCAGGGAAGAATTATTGAGACTGTCAGTTGAATTTAGAGCTTTTATCAAATTTTCAGAGTCACCAAAAATAAGAACAGACTTGAATCCTTTCTCCTTAGCCAACTGACTCGCTTAGAGGAGGCTGTAACTTTCGGCCTGTTTGTTGGACATGGTACCAAGCCCCCACCTGAAACTGAAAGAGGACAATCTGTCCGGAGAGAGTACCAAGCCACCAGCTCCAAAGACCCTGGGATTCCCTTTGGAAGCACCATCGAAAAAAATAGCCGCTGAAGGGGAGCTCATCCAAAAAGAATTTAATGCTTCCTTATCCCCGCGAAACCTCCAAGAAGGGCATCTGACAGATTTGACATAAATCAGAGAGTTCCCCACGGCCTAAGAACTTGAACCCAACCGCAAAGAACCTGGCAAGGAGGACAACGGATGTCCAATTGACTCAGCTAACCACGATAATTCCCTTATAGCTACAATCTGGGATATCGACCGCTAATCACTAAATACACAGCTATTTCTAGCTAACCACAGGGACCACCATGTGAATTTTAAAATCGAATGCCATTTTTTGTGCAAAACTACAGCAATTGACTTCAGAGGACGTCGATCATGCCAGGCTAAGTAGAGATCCTTTAGGAACTGTGAATTGGAATCATACACTGCACACCGTGTAAAACCAAAGCCCAAGCTCTTCTAGAAAACTCGCAGTTTACAAGGAGATGATCAGCAGACTCCAAAGCTGATTTGCAGAAACAGCAACGAAAAGGGCCATTGAAGCCACGTTTAAGAAGATTTTCACCTGTCAGGATCTTTTTTTCAATACCAACCAAGTAAAAAAATTAACCTTCGGAAGACAAGAAGAATGCCAAACAGTTTTCCAGATCACTGGAGCATAGCTTGAGATATGGGCTGATTGAAGGGTCTTGTATCCTTTAGTTGCTGAATAGAAACCATCGAAACCCCAACCCCAGCGATCTTTTTGAGAGATGTGAACAGGGGCAAGGCCAGATTGGAAGGAGAACAACAATGATTTTTGGAAATTAAGATGAGCAAGAAGATCTGGAAGAGCCCAGCCTGCCCAATAGCCATCATTATCCCAAATACAGATATCTGCCAAACGCAACAGACCTTTATTTTTTGCCCAATTCATAATCTCTGAAAACTGAATGAGAGAGGAGAGAGGAGGTTTCTCGGAGATTTTATCCTCCCAAAGAAGGATCCACTTCCCATTGCCAAGGGCTCTAAACAGCTGTTGATTAAAAAAATCGAAACCTTTTTTGCAAGAGTTCCAGATAGCAGTGCCAGTTGGTGTATTAGCATAAGTAATATTTCTCAATGAGCTACCCTTTAGGTATTTCATCCTAAAAATTCTGCTGACTGGGTGAATTTTATCCCCAAATAGCTGCCAAATCAACTTGCCACTCAACGCCAAAGAAGCCAGACCAGGGTCCTGAATTTGTAAACCACCTTGTAAAATAGGTCTCTTAAGAACTTCCCAGTTTACCAAATGCATTTTATTTTGCCCTCCTTTCCCTCCATTCCAAAGAAAGTCTCTCAATAGTTTAGAAATTTGAGCCGAGATAGACTTTGGGGCAAGTAGCAGAGTGGATTGGAAAACAGGGAAAGCTAAAAGTACTGATTTAATCAAGATCAATTTGCCAGCCTTAGTAAGCCACTAACCACCCCAAGAAGCGATTTTAGCCTTTAACTTAGCCAACACATCAAGCCAAAGAGAAGTAGGGGACGAACCAACAGCTAAGGGAAGCCCCAAATACTTGATCTTTTCCCACTTAACAAAACCAGGGAAGCCAAAGAAGGTTGATATTCGATGAAGTGCCAAATGTTCTACATTCCATCCGTAAATGGCATTTTTTTTGTTTATCAGTGCTCCTGAGATTTGGCAGAAGTTTTGAAGGATAACATTAAAAGCCCGAGCAATCTTCATAGAGGTCCCTCCTAAAAGAAGAGAGTCATCTGCAAAAAGAGCATGATTGATTGGGGCCACACCCCTAGAAATCTTAATGCACGAGATGTACCAAGCTTCCTGTTCAACTATGAGTTTTCTGCTGAGAGTTTCAGCCATCAAAATGTATAGAAAGGGAGACATCGGACAACCTTGGCGAAGGCCTCTAGTGGCTTTGAAGAAATCAGTAGGTCTACCATTGATGAGTGGTGCAATCCAAGGCTTGTATGTGCAAGCTTTGATCAAGTTTACAAATTCAGAGCAAAAACCAAATGATAGCAGAACATCATATAGGAAGGGAATTTTTACTCGGTCAAAGGCGTTCTTCATATCCAACTTAATAATTATACCTTTCTCTTTCCTTTGGGAACTAGAATGCAAAGCTTCTTGTACTTGGATTACATTAGCGTTTAACGAATTCCCCTTGAAGAGGAGAGATCAGCTTACCTAGCAAGAGCTTAAAACCTATTAGTTAGAAGTTTAGCTAGAATCTTATAAGAAGCATTACACAGAGAAATAAGGCGAAACCTATCAAAGGAAGAAGGATTGACTTCCTTTGGGATAAGGGTGAGAAATGTAGAGTTGATGCACCTACCCACTTTAGCTTTTTTTTGAAAGGCAAAAACCATACGGAGCAGATCTGTTTTGATAATGGGCCAGCAGACTTTATAAAAATGAATAGAAAATCCATCTGGCCCAGGAGCTTTATTAGACTCCATAGCCCAGATGACATCAACTGTTTCCATTTCTGAGAAAGGCTTCATTGACTCATAATTGTCCTCGTTGCTGACTAGAGAAGGAACATTTTCCAGAAAATTAGAAGACACTTCCTCATCAAAGAGACCATCATCTTGAAACAATCGCTGAAACTGCCTAATAGTTGACTGTTTGAGAAATTCTTGGCCTTTTATAGTGACCCCTTCATCATTGGAGATCTCCGAGATATGATTTCGAGAAAGCCTAGCCCTGCACTGTCGATGGAAGTATGCAGTATTCTTATCACCCACCTTCGTCCAGAGACTTCGTGATTTCAGCCTAAGATGTTCCTCATGCCTCAAAGATTGAGAAGTTTTGAACTAGGCAAGTTGTTCCAGAGCTGATTGGGAAGAGGCGATATCACTATTTTCCATTCCAAATTGAAATGTAGATAACTCAACCACTCTTTCCTTCATGCTGATCTTTGGAGAAGAAAAAGGAGTTTTGACCCACTTCTTCAACGCAAGTTTGGTTTGTTTCAATTTATGTTCCCAGACAAAAATGGGAGAACCAACGACATAATGGGACCAAGCCTGAGATACGGTGTCCATAAATCCTTCTCTCTCGATCCAAAGTGGGCTAAATAGAAATGGAAGTGGACCAAGTTCCTCTTCTTTTTCAAACAACAGAGAGATCGGATGGTGTTTTGACGAGAGCTTAGGTGAAATTTTTAAGGAAATAATAGATTTACCATCCATCAGAGTACTATGGACAAGAAACCGATCGAGCCTGGCAGAGATGCTAGCAAAACCCACTCTGTGGTTGGACCACATAAACCGTCCAAGCTTGGGTTTTAAATCTATCAAATCCCAAATTTGTATCATTTCCTCCACCGTATCGTGCAGATAATCCTTGCCACGTAGACCTCCTTTCTTTTCATTCGGAGATAAAGTAATGTTAAGATCTCCTGCTAAAATTATATTTACCAGAGAATTGAACTCTAGGAAGTCTTATAACGTATGCCAACACTCTTTTTTTCGATATAATTAACTGGTACATAGAGATTAAAAAGGGCAAAAGTCGTCTTACTGGAGAGATGATATAATTCTAAAAAAATCCAATGCTGAGTGGCAAACCAATTCTTTAACTGAAAGTTCTCTTCACACCATAGCGTTGCTATTCCCCCACAGGAACCTCTAGAACTGACAGCTTTGCCAGCGTTCCTATGAGAAGAAGAGCATCCTCCTCAATCTTGGTCTCTTGGAGCAATAGGATTTCAGAAGGAGCCATTTTCATTAAATCTTTGACTACTTTAGCTTTGATTAGATTCCCCAATCCCCTACAATTCCAAGAGGTGATCTGCATTACTTACCCACATGAGAGGGAGTAATTACTCCCTTAGGGGGCCTATTCCTCTTATTCCTCCCGTACGACATTTCAATAGTGGACTGACTTCCTTGCGTCTTAAGCCTCTCAACCTCTTCCTCCTGAATCTCCTTCTTAGACTTCCTTGTAATGCTCCATTTCAGATAAATAAGAGATTGACCAAGGACATTTAGTACCGGGAGCATATTAGAGGGCCATCAGAGTTCATATCCTAAAGCATGCAGAGCATGCAGGCCTTGTTTAGTCAGTATTAAAGTCAACATCAAATTAGAATTGCATGCATGCAAAAGTGAAGCATAAACCCTAAAAGCGACATGCAAACCCTAAAAGCATATAAAGATCTATTTAAGGAGGGTTATGGGACTAAAGGAAATATCTATTGTTATTGTTGATTGATTTTGGAGTTTCAAGCAGCAGCACAGCGTGCAGCCGCGGCAATTGGGGTTGGAGACAGTGTCTTCAGCTAGCGAGGGTTCATCGGTGAGATATCTGCCCTAGTCTCTTATTGGGATAGATCATCCAGGTTTATCCATTGCATCCATCATATACTACAGTATTCAGAGATCCAACACATTCCAAAGGGTTATTAGCAGATCCACGTTTTGCAGCCAGAAGTAGCAGGGAAAACACATAAGGATTCGTTGGGACCACAAAACCCAGTCTTTCCTCTACATGTCAGCTTCCTGTTTCTCAGCAGGCCTATCCTACGGTATGCAATGATCATTAGCCATCAGTTTGCTCACCTGGAGCAGCTATCATCCAAACAGATCAGTTGGGGGCATGAGCAACAGAACTGCTAATCAATTCACTAGGGCACTTAGAGGCAGCCAAACCTCTGCATGTGTCAGGCCATCTCTCCGACATCAACAAACTGAGAAGCTCAGAAAGTTTCAGCCCGAACAGACCTCTCCTCCTACAAAAACGTCACCTTCAGTCTAGAGGGTTTTTACAGTACTGTGGGGCAGTAACACCGGAGGAAAAGAGCATTATTAGACCACCCATTCAGATCCTTATGCATGCAGCTATCTCTGGAGTCATTATTAGCCAAAATATCAGTGGTAAATGTTAATTTCTCTCTGCAAAACCCTAACCCTAATTCAGCTATATTTTAGGGCATTTTTGCATGGCGAGTTTGCATGCACATTTATTGTGCAAATTTGTATGAGATTGAGTGTGCGAGTCAGCACTATGATAGAACATTAGAGAATATCAGTATTTGGGATATTATAGTGGTATCAGAGCATGTTCCTTGCCAACTGTGGGCATGCAAAATTGTAAATGAATTCAGAAGATCCATACAACATTACTTACCACAGACAGAGGTTTAGAAACAGTGATAGAGGAGAAGAGAAATTAGAGGACATAGAGTTGGGGGGCAAAGAGTATCAGTTTGGAAAGGGAAAAGAAATAATGGTCGATGATGATAAAACAACTTTCAATAGTCTCATGTCAGCCATAAAAGAACTCACTACTGGGCAAAAAGAAATGATGAGTACCTTCAGGAAAATGACAGAGAAAAATGGGCCCACCCCACACAGTCCCTTGTTTCCCAATAGTGATAGGGTATCCACCAGTAGTAGTGGGGAGCACTTACATACCAACATGTAGAGCCATCCCCATATATACAACAAGCCTTCCCGACCTACCATGCCTCAATTCTTAGATAGTCCAGTTGCAGTGCCTCCAGCACAAGTAGAACCAGAAGAATCCATGAGTGCCTATCTAAGAGAGTATAGAGCTTTAGGAGATAACTTCCATTCAGCCATGACCTTCACTGACTTCTACCACTTTAAAAGTAAGAACAAACCCAGAGCTTACAATAGGCCCACCACCCTAGCAGACGCCATCAGCTGGACTAGAGATTTGCAGAGGTTAGCAATATTTATACACTTGCCTCGATATCAGGAGTATCTAGCCTTGGGTAATGAGGTATGTGTAGCATTGTCCTACCAAGATTATTACACCATCAAGTTCGGGAGCCAGCCCAAGGATTTGGATGAGGATCTCCTTAAAGGCATAGTTGGGGGAGTGAAGAAAAACGAGCATGAAGTACATGTTATCAGTGAGCTTGATTTGGAGTTAACAGTACATGATGAGGATGTGCATGAGGAGATAGCATTAGAGCCATCCTGTGAGTCTAGCGACACCAGCACATTTGCTAGTCAACCTAAGGTCAAGCCGTATGATGAGTTGGAGTTGGTATACTCTTCATCACCTACATCAAGAGTCCAAACACTTATGACAGACGAAATACATGTGGTGTAAGGCAATGAGCACAACAGTTGAGACAGTGGGCAGTCACACATGGAGGTTAGGGAGAGTTTATACATGCATGAGATGGAGCTTCCAGATGATAGCCACTGAAAGAAGATTGAACATGTTACAGAAAGCATTCTAGCAATGAAATTGAGGACCAAGATACTCCGAGACACCATAGTACAACGAGATGCTGAGCTTATAGTTCTTCGAGTTGTATGTAGCAAGTCAGCGGTCAGGCTTTCTAGTATTGAAGAGCAGTTGGATTCCTTGATGGGGCAGCAGAAGAAACATACTATTGCATTTCAAAGCAGTCCTCTTCAAGAGTACATAGACAAGGCTTACGGTAGCTTGAGTCCACATTTGCATAATGGCGGATGGTTTTTACAGGTTGGCCAGGATCGAGAAATTGGGCAGTAGTATATGAGCATTCAGTTGAAATCAAAAGGGCAGAATGTCAACTTGGTAGGATTGTTCCTTGTGATGGTGCTTATGGACAAGGTCCTTTTTGGGGATTGGATTGGAGAGAGATTAAGAGTTGGTGTCCTATTGAGTGGGCGATTCTTAGGAAGACATTCCTAGACAAGGAAAAAGTCCCACAAGATCCTTGGGATATTTGGGATGAAAGATGCACAAGTTTGCATTAGGATCCAGGTGAAAGATCTTATGAGGGATAGATACAATGTTTACTGATGGGGTTACTTGGGAGTCTTTAGGATGCTCCTTGTGTCAATACTACGCAAGGTAGTGGTGGATGCATTTTGACCTCTGCAATTCTCAAATTGATTTGGGACCCTGGGATTACAGAGACTGGTAGTTTGGTGATTGCTAGAGGATGCTTTCAGGAGGTCTCTGGTGATGGTACCATGCAGTGCAGTGCTTTGAGCAGAAAGTGCTACAGATCTCCTAGGATAATTTGGGACCCTGGGATCGTACCCGGACTCAGTTGGTTCAGTTTGATTGATTGTGGAGTTGCGTGGCATTGCTCAAGGACAAGCAATCTTTGGCGAGGGAGGACTGTAATGCTCCATTTCAGATAAATAAGGGATTGACCGAGGACATTTAGTACCGAGAGCATATTAGAGGGCCATCAGAGTTCATATCCTAAAGCATGCGGAGCGTGCAAGCCTTGTTTAGTCAGTATTAAAGTCAACATCAAATTAGAATTGCATGCATGCAAAAGTGACACATAAACCCTAAAAGTGACATGCAAACCCTAAAAGCATATGAAGATCTATTTAAGAAAGGTTATGGGACTAAAGGAAATGTCTATTGTTATTGTTGATTGATTTTGGAGTTTCGAGCAGCAGCACAGCGTGCAACCGCGGCAGTTGGGGTTGGAAACAGTGTCTTCAGCTAGCGAGGGTTCGACAATGAGATATCTGCCCTAGTCTCTTATTGGGATAGATCATCCAGGTTTATCCATTGCATCCATCATATACTACAGTATTCAGAGATCTAGCACATTTCGAAGGGTTATTAGCAGTTCCACGTTTTGCAGCCGGAAGTAGCAGGGAAAACACATAAGGATTTGTTGGGACCACAAAACCCAGTCTTTCCTCCTTATGTCAGCTTCCTCTTTCTCAGCAGGCCTATCCTATGGTATGCAGTGATTATCAGCCATAGTTTGCTCACTTGGAGCAGCTATCATCCAAACAGATCAGTTGGGGGCGTGAGCAACAGAACTGCTAATCAATTCGCTAGAGCACTTAGAGGCGACCAAATCTCCGCATGTGCCAGGCCATCTCTCCAACATCAACAAACTGACAAGCTCAAAAAGTTTCAGCCCGAACGGACCTCTCCTCCTACAAAAACGCCACCTTCAATCTAGAGGGTTTTTACGGTACTGTGGGGCAATAACACTGGAGGAAAAGAGCATTATTAGACCACCCATCTGGATCCTTATGCATGCAACCATCTCTGGGGTCATTATCAGCCAAAATATCAATGATAAGTGTTAATTTCTCTCTGCAAAACCCTAACCCGAATTCAACTATATTTTAGGGCATTTTTGCATGGCAAGTTTGCATGCACAGTTATTTTGCAAATTTGTATGAGATTGAGTGTGCGAGTCAGCGCTCTCATAGAACATTAGAGAATATCAATATTTGGGATATTACATTCCTGCCAACCTTTTTAGAGAGCTGCTCAAATGAATCATCATCAAAAGACCCAGAGCTGGCTGCTTGCTTCTTCCGAGTAATGTCTGCATAAGAAGGGGGGGAGCTAGCATCAATAGGAGAAGAATGAGAGGGTCCTCCATCCCAGGGGGTAACCGACAATGAAGGACCAACTTGATCCTTTAATACTGTAGTTTCTTCAAAATCCAACGCATGCCCATCGATTTGTTGCATTTCACCTTCTTCAAGGATAGCTTCAGAAGAACAAAGAGCAGCAAAGTGATTGGGAGAAGCTTTGGGGATGTCAACAACCTGAGAAGAAGGAGGAATTTCCCCAGCAGCAGAGTCATCTTTCACCGATTTACTTTCTTTTCCTTTCTTTCTAGGGCCCTGATTGGAATTTCTTGGTTTTTGGACTTGGGTCCACTGATCATCTTTCTCATTTACTATATCCTCTTCTGATTTTTTTTTACAGTTTCGGGCAAAGTGGCCATAACCATGGCAAAATCTACATTTAAACGAAATTTGTTCATAATCCAACTCCCGAATATAAGACCACTCAGCAACTGTTAACTGGATTGCTTCGGGGAGGCCAACCTCCAAGTCAACTTCTACACATATTCTTGCGCAAGAAAATTGATCTTTCCTTTCATACCTGTCGATGTATTTACCAAGCTTGTTCCCAATGGTTTCCAGGGATTCTAAATTCCAACAATGCAAGGGAAGATGAGGGAGTCTTACCCAAACAGGGACAACAGACGTGACATCTTGAGTTGGATCAAAATCAGGGGTCCACTTGTTCAAGTAGAGCCCTTGAGGGCCCATGAAGTATGGACCATTTCAAAAGATTAGGTCTCGATCTTCTGCCAAATCAAAGACAAACATGAAATAGCCTCTTCCTACAAAATGGCTTCGGATACCATCAAAGACTAAAGGCCTCCATTTCCTCTGCACCCAGCGATCAATAGCCTTTGGAGAAGGCCAGAGGCCAATAAATTGACCGATGAGCCCACACTCAGCCAGATTTAGCATCGAACGACAGATCCGATCAGCAAGAAGCTCTACCGACGGGATATCAACTTTCTTGACAAATTTCTGAGAAGGGCCCCCTTTCCTCTTGCCACAGGAAGCAAACAATCTCTTGAAAGCTTCGAGGTCAAGAGGAAGGCGCAGCGGAGGGACCCATCCAGAGTCCATGGGGACTGACCACCAGAACAGGCTTGAAGGCACCACCGAGAGAGAGCCCAAAGCCAAATCCAACCTACAAAGCACACAAGAAACTGAAAGAGCTTCAGCCACCACCAGCCAGAGAACGGGCCCAAAGGCAAGAAGGTTCAACACCAAGCTAAAACTCCCCCAATCCAATGCAGAATGAAGTAACAACCACCAAAACCTCCACGTTGCCAAAGCAGAATCCTGCAAAACCAAGGTAATAGAAAGAAGCACAAGGGAAAGTCTCTACACAGGCGAGAGCCAACCTACAAACACAAAAAAAACTACTCCAGAACCACATCAAACCAAGAGAGAGCTCCAAGAAAGCAGCAAATAGATCCTTACAACCCGGGCCTCAAATCCACGAACGAGGGCAAAGCCTGAGCTGAGCGAGAACAGCCACCAGACCTGCAAGGAAATTCAAATGTTTCTTGGAGCAAAAAAAAACATGTACTAAGTTCCCCATAGGTATTTTTTTAATTTCCAGAAAAAAAATATATATATATTTTTTTGTTTTTCTAGGCTTATTTTTTATAACTTAATTGTAAAATTTCTGTAAGGCATAAAAGTGTGGTTTGCGGGCGAAATTTGCCATGGGGGTGATAGTTTTCTAACTCATAGCACCTACTTAACCCCTAAACCCACTTTCCTAAGTTTTTGAGTAGTTATTTATCTCCAAAATTAATAATTACTCGAAAATGGTAAAAAGGCCAAAAAAATGGATAAAGTGAAAAATTCAACAACTCATAAAATAAAAGAATGAAATTTGTGAGTTGGCGAAATAAAGTAGAAACATTCTGGACATTTCTAAAACACTTTTGAGTGTTTTCTCTGCAAGTAACGGCAAGTGTAAGTTTCCTCATTCAAAGAGAGGGTGCATCTCTCCAAGTGGGGGCGCATTCTCCAAAAAGTGGATGTATCCATTATGAAATGGGACGAGTTTTAGCAAATGGTGCTTTTGCTACGAAATGTTTCCATTGTACAAGCCTAAAACAACTCATTCCAACTCAGTTCCAAGTCATGCCAAGGAAGCAAGTGCACCCCCTCTTGGGTAAATGCCCCCCCCCTCCACCCTATCTGGCTATCTTTTCGTACTTAAGCAAGCTCTCTTCACTCATTTAAGGATGAAGCATTAAACTTTTGCTCTTGGAATTCTTGTCTTGATCATCTGATCACCTGTTAATGAAATATTTTGTAAGGCTTTGGAGGCTAGATGTTGTGCCACCGTCCCCTTTGGTGTGCTTTTGGTCGATGTTTTCAGGTGATATCCAGCTAGTCATTAATTACTTTGCAATAATTGTTGATTTATCCAAAATAGAAGGGTTATTCCAAAACACGTAAAATAAGCATTCATTCTCTTTGATTTGCTTATTAATGTTAGATTATTTAGAGATAGCGAAGCAGTAGGTGTATTCAGTTGTAATGCCCTTCTAATCTCTGTTAATTACGCGCTCTGGATCTAATCTCTTTTGGCAAGTGTTTGTGATAGTGCAAGATAGGTGACTGAAGGAGGAGCTCAGTTGCTTCATCCATCTTCGGTTCTTCTTGTTCCATTTCGTTCAACTTCGTTGGGTTGCAGGCACATCCAATCCTCTTCTCTTTCAAAACTAGAGCTAGTTTCCGCTTCTTCTACATTCAAAAAACTTAAAATTTCTTGGCTACCGATCCTTTTAATTTTCATATCTCTCTCTATTCTTAAAGTTAAATCTTTTTTCAGATCTGATATATATGTTTAGATCTTGGTTTTAAAGCATTATATTGTAGATCAAACATAGCTAGCTTCTCATTTTTCAAACCATCTAATAGTGAATTTTAAAGATTTGAATAAAAAGTTAGTATGCTAATTTTTAATTGACTATCTAGCAAATATTAAAGTGATTTAATTGACTGCCCCAATAGGCAAGCCAAGTCCCAAGGAAAAGCTTGCTTTCCTTGGTTCCTTTACTTGCTTTTATCATAGTTTAACTTAGTCTATTTTTTGTTGATTTTCAAGGGTTGTCAAAGACACTTTTATAGTGTTTTTAAGCATCTTTCATCATTAATAGATCGTTGTTTTTGCAGCATTGACGAACAGATAGGAGGAGACACTGGCGAAAATTTGAACTTTTTAAGCCATCCGAGCATCCTGGACGTTTCTCCCTTCTTCTAATCAATTTTTTCTTTCAAATTGTAAGCTTAGTGATCCTATTTTTCAAAGGATCACAAGCAATTATGATCTTGTAATAATCTTTAAATAAAAGAGAAGTGGGATTACGGCTCTCACACCCCTCTTTCCCCCACTTGGGGGAAAGCTTATGTCTGTCCATAAAGTCGTTTACTTTTTTGACTAGATTTTTACTTAATGTAATATTTTTAGATCATACAAGTTTGTTTCAAGTTTTAATTTCATTCAAAGTAATCAAATACTAACCTGGCATTTTATTGTCGCAGTAATTAGTCTTACAATTTTCTTGTAACATAAGCACACAGGTCGTCCTAAAAGGGTTGTATCGTTTTGTAATTTGCTTTTTTTTTAATTGGAACAAACATTCGCTTCTTCCATGTATGCTCTACCCGTCGCAGCGTTGTCCGATACTTGGGGATATCAAAAGTGGAAGTGGGCATTAATTAATTCCTCACATTTAATTTAATCCACTCACATTAATAAATTAACATACCCTAAACATTACGAAAATCCGACGTAACCAAGTTTGGTGAATAGTGGAAAAATTCTTCAGGGAAAGCGAAAACAATTAGAAAGTGACTCTCTTTAGAAGAGCTTAAAATAACATGGCTAACAGTAAAGATCTAGATCTTGGCAATTTGTGTTGTAAACTCTATAAGCCTACATGGGAATTTGTAGGGCCAATGCTATAACGAGGCCTTAAAAATTAACTTACATGGTACTATGCTCAATCAAGGAGACAAAAAATGAATACCCAAGTGTGGCGACCTTCGATTGACCTCTATAACTAGAGACCACCTACGTACTAATAATGGCCTATAAAATCTTTGCAAAAGCACTTGCCTTGAGAATAAAGCATATCTACAAGAGGATTGCCCAAGTTGAGCCATTAACAATTATAGGGAAGGAATATAATTTGCAACTTTTTTGGGGGGTACAAAATGCTTTCTCCATTAAATCACAATATGTACATGCACATTTTATAAAAAAGGGAAACTGAGTTGTAAGAAAACCACCACTACCTAGCACTGGCCTCAAGAGCATTCCTTGTCTCAAAAGCTAATTCAAAACTGCTCTAGATACCAAATCTAGTTAAATTTATCATAATCCCAATTTAGCATATGGATGACATGGAGTAGATGTTATGTACTCTCCTAGTTGATGTACTAAGGCCTAAGATATTAATGAAGGACGACTTTGTAGTTGTCTTAATGAGGTGATAAGGGCAGTTGTGTCTTAAATAGGTACTTGTGGCTTAATTATGTCATGAGGGTGGGTGACCTTAACTATGTGAATAGGTTAGGGGGGTCATAAGGCCCAAGACATTAATGAGGCTGGTTGTGTGTTAATTAGAGTAGTATGTTTGGTAAGGCTCATAAACCTATAAATAAAGGAGGGAGCCTCAACGTAACACATCAATGTGCATCTTATGGTGCATGGGATTGCATTGGAGAGTACATGCTCTCAAATAGAGTTAACAATCTTCTTTCCATATTGAGTTCCAATATTGTGATTGTTCATATTGTACCTTCATATCTTCGTATTGTACCTTGGCATTTGTACTTTGATAGCTATGTGATTCACACATGGCACAATAGGTGGTATCAGAGTGATGATCTTGCAACAACTACACCACCACTCACATTCAAGGCTGTTGTCTCCAAGAGTATCATTTTTCAACTCTTCATCATTTTTCAAGAAAGTGCCGTCTAATTCAATATCACGTAGAGGCCAAGACTATTCATTTGAGACATCATTCCACAAGTGAGCAAATTGCAAACATATTCACCAAAGCTAATGGAAGAAAAAAACTTGAAAAAGTCAAAACGATGCTTGGGCTCATAAACACCTCTTCGAATTAAGGGGGAGCATGTTGAATACCAAATCCTACAAGATTGTAATTAACCATAAGTTATGTAAATATTAGAACGCTTAGGTTGTATGTTCCATTACCTTATGAACTAAAGTGTCATTGAGAAGTCCAAAGGACCTCTTGGGAGATGAAAACCAAAGGTCGTTTGTACATGTATTTATTTCACATTCACATTAATGCAAAATCATCCACCATTAGAGTTATCCCAGGCCTGTCAATAAATTTGTTTTCTCCTTGTGACATCTAATGCTAAGCCATGTTAGCAAGGCTCCAAACATCCACCTACATATTCTTGATGAGATATACCCAAAACTACAACATTCTAAACTTATAATATTTTGCAAATAATTTATTATTGGCCACTCTTTTTAAAAGCAAAGAAATTTCGGTCCTTGTCTACTGCCCCTGTCTATAGATTTAGGGAATAAAACGCATATAAACCTTAATACCTTCGGGAAAGCATACCCCTTTGTTCCACGCAATTAATACAAGAAGTAGATCAGATGCATCCCAACAGTGGGGCTTTAGGCACTCTGCATGTGGTGAGCATTAAGTATTTGACATGTGTTCTTCACGTGTCAAAATGAAGCTCATACCAGGGAATATTTATAACATAGATCATGCTTATGATTACAAACCACCTAAGTATGTCAGAAAGCAATAACTTCAGCAAATGCTCGATTCCACAATATGGGATCTAGAAGATAGAAAATTTGACAAAACCCCTCGAAAGAAGACATCACCCAAAGGGGCGTACCATGAGGAGGAACCCCTCAAGAAACCATATCCAAATATGAAGAGGAATGTCCCTAATATTGAGATGAGGAAATTCAAAATCGCATGTCTCAAAATTTGGGGCAGTGAATTGAAACATTACCTTGCATACAATTCCTACATACAAACGGATTATTGTTGCATCTTTACACATGAAAGTGAAAACTTTTCAATGGAATCATTGGATCACAAACAAACCTAGGCTATACAGATACATGCTATACAAACTCAGGCCAGCCACCATACAGATACATGTGGAAAGAATTAGTTTTGATAAGGAATTCAAAAAAGATTAACAATGACTACTTCAACAGGCATTTCAATCTCAGACAAATAAGGTTAGTAATAGCATATATACCACTCAATATCAATATCGGGAAATGACGATGTGTTACAAGAATTAAAAGTCTTAAAAGGGCATTCACTATGAGGTCAAACTATTCAAACCTAGTAATATCCAAGGTGAAAGTCAAAGGGCAAGACCTATTAAGGCCAAAAATCAAAGCCAACAGAGGAAAGTCATTAACCAGGTGAAGGAATTTTGCAGCATTAAGCTAAAAACTCCACGCAAATATAAAGGATCTCTCCCAAGAAACCAGAAGAAAAAAGAGCACATGGTTTGCACTGCAAAGGTAATAAATTTGTAATTATATTCTAAATCACTCAAGAGGGGGAGGGGGTGGCGGAGAAGAGCTAATTGGAGAACTTCCAAATACACAAGAAGGATACACTCTAAAGGCATCCAAACTCTATCCATGCATGCATTTACTGGAATCTCAGTGCCTCAAACACTAAAGATCAAGAGAGAAATTAAAACACTAGAAGTCATTGCATCAGTAGGCTCTGGGAGCAGTGGCAAATTCATCCACACTGTAGAAGACATCCTAACTATATCCGTGCATGCCTTTACTGGAATCTCAGTGCCTCAAAAACTAAAGTTCAAGATAAATCAAAACACTAGAAGTCATTGCATTAGTCGACTCTGGGAGCATTGGCAAATTCATCCACAAGAAACTAGCATAACAACTTTATTGTTTTCCTTACCCAGTGAAGCATTTCCAAGTTATGATTGCTAATGAGGGCAACATATCTTGTAGAGGGAAATGGCATAAAGTCACTTAGCCATGGCATTATTATATAGCAACAAATATGTATGCTCAACAACCTACAACTTGATATGATATTAGTGCCAATCTCAAACGACCTAAAACTTGCTCAACAACCCCCCTTTGATTCCGTGAATGAGCAAAACAAAGGTCTTGCAAGAGTTAAATTGACATTTATGGCTTAAACAGAGAGCACAGAGAGCACGCATTAATTGAGATTGCTAAACAAGGAGCTGTTTTATGTATCAAATGGATTGTTAGAGCCATTAAAGGTAACGAAAGTTGAAAAGACTTTGATGATATCAATTTGGTTGTAATATCACTGCATCCATTTTTAGTGCTTTGGCATTCTAACTTGATGGTATTGTGTCTCATGGTGAGACAATATCATCTCAAGTTCCCCTCAGTGATCCTTTATGAATTGCCATTACCTCCTTAACCCACATCAAGGTAGGAGGACCATAGAAGGCTTTTCTATAATTTAGAGCATTTGAAAGCTTCAGAGAAATACAAGCTCTTAATTGTCCGAAAGTGAGATACTCACAAGAGGCTATTCAACAGAATGTAACCAGTGAGAAGCACATTTTTGCACTGTCATAATTCAGAGTAAGACAATTGCATGCAGGATGGACTGATGAGCCAACAATCTGTTGTTGATGTGGTACGACTGAGGGAGCAAGTTGACAGTCAAAATTGATCACTGGTTAGAGCACATCGACTGTATCGATTTTTAAATTTTAAGAGCAATCATCCTCAACATAACACTGGGAAACCAGAAATTAACAATGTGAAGACCAAGTCATCTTTGATTTACTGATAGACCTGAGACAGTAAATATAATGGTGCAAATCCTGAATATGGTTAGACAAGTTGATCAGTTACTTTGTGAACCACTTGTGTCACAATAATAGAGGAAAATAGCAGAGCAAATCTGTATTCATATGTTGAATATGAAGATGGTGAGGTAGATATTATATGTGGGACAACACAGCCATAAAGATTGAACAATCTTAATTAGTCATATGCTGTACATTTGTATTGTGGCTATAGGGTCATACATCAACTGTTAAGTGAGACCTAGATCGTACATGCAACATTCTGTTGTTGTAGTATATGTATTGTGGCCATAGAGTCATACATTAATTGTTAAGTGAGCCCTAGGTTTTACATGCAACATTCTGTTGTTGTAGAATATGTATTGTGGTTATAATATATCAACTGTTAAGTGGGCCCTAGGTTGCACATGTAATACTCTGTTGTTGTAGCATATGTATGGTATTTGCAATATTTTAGCTAATTAACGTAAATAGCTTTCATATTGAGCAATAATTGCAATAATTTGAAATTTAATTTTTTGTGATCTCTTTTTTGTTTAAATGAAGGCTAAATTTATTTCACTTCGGTGTCAATTATCATTCCACAATAGCACAAATTCAAGCAGAGAAACTGTGTAGACACGCTTTAGTATCAATGAGAACCCACACATAAGATAAGATAATTTTATTAATATCTGACAAATGACAACAAAAGTAGGTCAACAGGACTAAAAGATACATCCAGTATGAACACAATATGTAAGTGCAAAAGCTGCTCCTAGGTAATGCTGAAAGTAAGATAAAGAAAGTGGTAAAAAAAAGTGCACATGAAATTAGACACAAAGCTGTAGAAGTTCTATTGTGGATCATCGATGAGAGATGGAAAGGTTGTATCATCACATGAGGACACTTTGATGTCACTTGCATCTACATTAAGGACGGCGATTTGGTACCTTTGGCTTGTGGAACCAAATTCAGAATGGCAGGATGCACTGGTCAATTTGTGTGAAAATCAGGAGTTTTAAGTACTGGTTTACACCAATTGTGTAAGCAAGTATTTGACATTCAATTTGCCCACCTACACTCCAAGTGTGGCAGACTTGTATATGATATATTTTACATTTTTTATTTGATTCACATGGTTGTTTATGATGTGATTCAGTACATGTCATATGTCATGTCATAATGGGATACTGGATCTTTGATGCATAATTAAATCACTAAATCCTATGATTGGATATGAACGGTTGTACTTGTAAGCTGTTAACAATGAATTTGCCCCATCCATATTTAGTGTTAAAGACTGAGGCCATTCATGAGCATACACTTTGGTTCCACGGTTTGAGATCAGGAAAAGGTATATCTCAGCAATAAGCACACAATTTACTTGATTTATGATTCAGTTATTGCACTTAGTGAGAAATACATTGCAGCCCAAAAGCAAGCACAATTCATTTTCATGCATTGCAAATCACAAATTTGCAGATTGGAAATATTTATTTGCCAATAATCAAAACATTAATTTTCTTTAAGACACCATACTTCTTACAGAATTTTTTATTAACATGAAAGTAAAAGCTTCCAGACTAGAAGCACCACAACTTTGACAAGTGCAAGTCCAACAATGGTGCTAGTTATCTCAGTGTAATAATGAAAACTCTTGCTGTAATTCAGAGATTAAAAACTCCAAACATGTTTCTTCAGGTGATTATTCAGACTGTATATCATGTGTTTTGTACAGGTCAATAGTGTTTTGTCAAGAAGATGCCAAAATAGTCTTTTCTGCAACAATGAAGTACGCTGCAACAGAAGCTCTAATCCACAGAAGAAATAATGAGCATTTGGAAGCCTAATTTCGATGATACAGCATTCCCTGCTAAAAAAGAATAAGCCTAAAGTTGTCCTTTGCACCATAAAATACAGGTACACAAACTGTTCTCAATATGTCACTTCCACAGAGTTAATATATATAAAATCTGATATACTAAAATTTTAGATATATTACCATCTAAAATTAAGAGCCATAAATTTACATGAAACATGGAGAATTCAATAATACTACTCATAAATGAAACTACATGCACAGAGAAGAGGAAAGGCATTTAAGACAAGAAGCACAGAGTAAATATTTGCCCTAGACAACTGCCTTAGTAGCATTAAGAACTATGGTTAACTGGTAACTAAACCTTGACAATCAAAATACTACAGCACTTCAGTTGCGTAACAGAAAAGAAAACAGGAAAGCACAAGCTACAGATGATCAAACTGGCTTACAAATATCCTTAGTAAATGTATGAGCACCAATACAATTGAGGGTGATATCAGAACTTAAGGTTTTAGTGAGTAAAAGTCATTCAAAGAGAAAATAAACTAGTGAGTAAAAGTCATTCAAAGAGAAAATAAACTAGTCACACTTTTTTTGTAAAATGCATCTTATATTTCATTACTGAATAAAAGACACGCAATCCTAATTACATCATCAAGCCAACACTTGGTTATACAAACTCAACATATATTCAAGACAATGGATAAAAATACTTGAATGTAGATCTTATTCAAAGCTCTAAAGTCAACAGATATTCACCACTTACCTCCCTTCAGGGCTAACAAGTTGGCACCACACAAGGACTTGTGCCTTTCTTGATGAATACTCTATCCAACTCATCCTTGATCTGTGTCTTCATTTTCTAATTCCCTCATAGATTCAACCTGTACGTTGATTGCTCCTGAATCTTTGATCCTCTAATCAAATGGATGTAGTGCATAGTTCCACACATAGTTGGCAAACATGTTAGCAGTTTTGAAGGCATAATGTTTGCATATTTGTCCAACAACTTTGGCACATCTAATTTGCATATGACTTTATAATCCTTTGAGAACAATAGCCAACAAACCTTGTTGTTCACATTTCGTTGAAACTCATTCATCCCCAAAAGCAATACCAACAAGCTACACATACATGGTTTGTCCTCTTCCCTCAAGGTCTTCAAGATGTGTTTTAGTTGTTGACCCACCACCTCATACATATAAGCCTCTCCATCATGCAAAACTTTCTTGTGAAACTGCCATGGGCTATCAAGGAATAAACAGATAGGCTGATAGCATACATAGAAACCACGTCATATAAGATTGATCTTCATATGGACCAACATTAGAAGAGACAAAATTCACTAGCAAGTTGAGACCTTTTGCAGCCATGAAATTTAATATGGATTCAAAGTAGTAAACTCGATCAAATTCAACTTATGAACAATATTAGTACTTACCAAATTGTTCGAAAATCAACTACCCATAATAACCTTACACAATTTCCATGGCATTTTTGTAAGGTCCTGAACACATTATTCCTTGTCCAATCCACCCTCCAAGAGTCATTTAGGGTCACCAATACCTTATGCAACATTACATCACCAATACCTTATGCAATATTATACAAGTTTCGGTTTCTCCTTGTGCAATCAAGCTTTTATTGGCATTATTTAGGTTCAGCAAACAATGGCAGGCTTTATGCCCTTCCACATTGGAAATATAGCAAATTATAATCATTTTAAAAATTTTATTTCTCGGTCCTCTTGTCCCCAATTTTTTTGTCAAATCATTTATATTGTCTTCTTTTGTCTATATTGCTTCCTTCTAGTCTTCACACGGACAATTCTAGGCATATTTCCTGAACATTGCCTTTTCATAGACCCTTTTGGTTCCATCATCAAACTATATGGGCCATTTCTTGATCAGCTTTAGACCTCCAGGCTCCCATTATCTCTCAGATTTCATTAGGAGTACCATAAGAATCAAGTTAAGTTGTCTTTTGGCATCAACCCTCTATGGGATTTATGTTGAAATCCTTTCTCAAGGAGCACATATAGTATGGTGAAAGTTCTCTTATACATCACATCTTAATCTCCTTGATTTTATTTATCAATGACACGATCCTCTTGCCTCATCCCCAGGAGGCTTCTAAAACAAAGTAAAGCCCTATTCAATTTTTGCAATCTTCAACAATTGATGGTTAACCTCAATAAAACTAAGGATATGATCTCCAATGTGTCTAAGAGTGCTCTCTCAGACTATCACTTCCGCTTTGGAGGTAATGAGGTATATATCAAGATCACAACAGCCTACACATACCTAGGGGTTTAGTTTTCAAGGCCGCAATTCAGTTTGAGGATGCTTTCCATCCCCGAATTAAAAGGAAAATGATTCCCTTGCCATACTCGAGAGACAATGCTTTCAACATCACTTCCAAGATACCTCATCCGAAATGCACCTCTTTGACACAATCATCAAACCCATTGTCCTTTATGGCTCTGAGGTTTGGGGACCTACTATGCCTAGGGCCAACTAGGCTAACACTGAGAGAATCCAAACTCTCCTACTACAACATAGGTTTATGAACCACTACAAATGAATAGTTCCTCAATCCATTGTCTTGTCCTTTGCACCTCAAGGCTATATTCAGACTTGTCTCCTTTCCTTATAGGGTCCAAACTCTAGGGAACTCAATTTCAAAGAGTGAGAGATGCTCCTACCTAGCGCTTTGCTCCTTTGAGGATATTGCTTCTGCTTGCCCCCTGGGCAGAGAAGGCATTGTTTCCTTTCATACAAGTGAATGAAGACTATCAAAGAAGATCAAGTCTTCTCATTGTTACACACAATTTTTGCTCTCACAGGTGAAGCTGCTATTACTGAAGAAGACTGTTTTATGTGTGTGCCTCAGCTAGGGCATCCATTCTCAGCAAACCCTCTGCTAGGGTTTTTAACTTTTTATCAGCAAATCTATCTTCAGCATTTTTGGACAGCCACCTTCAGCATTCATTTTTTCCTTTGGCAGCCTTCTTCATTTTTCCGGGGCAGCTAGTTTTTCTTGACAGGGCAGCCCTCTCCTCATACGGGTTGTTCCACTTCTTTGATGGGCAGCCACTAGCACCTCCGGGCAGCCTGTAGTAGGCATACCCGGGAGGGCTGGGGCCTTTTTGGCACCCTCGGGTAGCCCGTAGGCCAGCCTGTGAGGGCTGCCGTGGACCAACAGGCCCTCAGGGTAGCCCGAAGGCTGACCCGTGAGGGTCCTGTGGTACTCGTGAGGCTGCTGGGCCTTCCACAGACCCTCGGACAGTCCCTAGGCCACGGGCCTAGTCTGCTAGCCCTTTCGGGCAGCAGTAGGACTGTCCCTAAGTTGCCGGGCAGCTAACAGATCACGGGCAGGGGCAGCAAAGTGAAAAGGCAGTGCACAGATCTAGATCAGTCAGATCTGGGCAAGCTTGGCAGAGAAGGAAAGCAGTTGGGCAGGTAAGAAAAATTCTGGGCAGCAAGTAAATATTTTCGGGCAGATTGTCACAAATTTCCGGGCAGCCTGTTTTTTGCACTTCGGGCAGATCTGAGTGTTTTTGACAGACTTTTTTCAGCAGTTTTGATCATCTTTGGCATATCTGGAATTTTGGGAAACTAGGGTTTTGAACCCTTCTTCTGAATTTTGCTGAGAATATTTTTTGTAAATTGTGGTCAAACCCAGATTGGGGTTTGAGGAACTTTTAAAGAATTTCCTAAGCTAATGCTTTTTGGGGGTTTTGTCCTTTGAAGGTTTCCCCAGTGAAAAATCTTGTGTCCGTCATGCTGATGTGATGAATGTGTTTTTACTGCACTTATTATTTGTTTAAGTTTATCTGCAAATTTTAAGTTATATGCTAATGCTAAAATTCAACATATGTAAGAGGAGCACTTCATTTTCAAATGACAAATCTATTATCAAATTACAACGAAATGTCATTTCCGCTACCAAGACTAAAGGGGCATTGTCTCCAACTTCTTTTCATATCCAAACCAATGACACCTAGCGTTTTTCATGAAGGGGGTGTTGAAAATACATCTCAAATCATGTAAGGGCCTCATTCATATCCCATTCAACCAATCACCTCTTTCTTCCCTAGAGTAATCTTCATGAGGTTTTTTACCACATTTAAGCATCCAAATTTTTGAAGAGAAGTTATTATTCACGATCTAAATTGTGGAAGAACCTGTTTCAAAGGATTGACATATGGATAACTAAGGAGTCAAGAGTTGTTTAAGGAACCCCTTTTGTCCGGACATGAAACAAGTTCTTAAAAAGACTTGTTAAGCATATGAATGAGCTCTAAGAGTGTTCTGCAATAGATTTAGAAGCAAGAAATGGTTGCACCTTTGTGACTCCACCAATAGATCCACGAGATTTGGGGATTTCACAAGAAGAAGAAAGTGAAAAGTCAAGTAGGTGATCATGGATACTATAAAGGATCATTTGATCCCTCGTATATTTGAGAAGGAAATGACAAAGGATATGTTCAATGCCCTACTTAGCCTTTAACAAAGCAAGAACATAAGCAATAAGATGATATTGCATAATAGACTCAGATCTATAGAGATGACTAGATCAAACATAGTTACCAATTACCTAATGAAGGTCACATTGATTCACGAGCAATTTGCAACATTTAGGGATAAGAATGAAGACAAAGACCTAGTGAATCGGGCATTGAATGGTTTCTCTATTCAATGGGAAACATTTGTCCAAGGTGTTTGTGCTCGTAAGAATTTTCCCTCCTCTAAAAGAATGGGGATAACTAAATCTATGAGGAGACTTGGACAGAGTTAAAGGCCAACAAGTAGGGAGGTGACATTGACCATGCCCTATTTGATCAAATGAAGAAAGGTAGAGTAAGGTAAAGAAAACAACAAGGATAAGGAAAAGAGTGAGGGGTCAACCTCACAGCTAGGGAAGGACTTGATTAACATCAAGTGCTTCATATGTCAAAAGCAAGGACATTATGCATCACAATGTACAAACAAGAAGGGTAAAAGGAAGCAACAACAAAAGCAGGTAGCAACCTCTCCTAAAATTTAGATGAACAGTTTTGCCTCCTAGTTCAAGAAGGATTTCTTGATGGTATCTTTCCTTTCTACCAATGCAATTCAAAGGAATGGTTGGTATGTGGACAATGGAGAATCTACGCATATGCAATCAGCCCGGGAATTGTTTTCAAGTCTACAAGGGCACAACTCAAGAGTCAACTTAAGTTTGAAAATGATGTCAAGTATCCAAAAGCAAAGGTTGATACCATTCCCTTCCAACTCCAGTCGGGTACCTCTTTAGATTTTGGCGATGTTTTGTTTGTTCCAAGTCTTAGGAAAAATTTGCTTTCAATATCAGTTATCGAAGAGAAAGGATTTGTAGTAAAGTTAAAGAACCAACAAGTCCTTATTCAACTAAAGAAGCCTAACCCAAAATCAACAAAGGTTATCGAGGTGAGGGAATGCACTTTATATAGGTTACAGGGTGAGCCTGTTTGAGTCGTAATTCATAACATTGTGCAAGTTGTGGCACAAGAGCATGGGGCACCTACATCATAGAGAATTAACTACTTTGAGAGAGATAGTCACAAGTCTTCCAAAGTTCAGCATTGAGTAGAAAGGAGTATGCAGAGGGTGCATGCTTATCAAGAATGCTAAGGCTACTTTCCCAAGCAACGAGCATCGGTCTAAGGAGATTTTAGACCCAATACATTCAAATGTTTGAGAACCAATGTCATTAACATCAATCTTAGAAAGCATGTATTTTGTTTCCTCCATTGATGACTTCTCTTGCAAAACTTGGATGTCATTTTTGCATCTTTAGTTATCTAGTTTATATTGATGTGCCAATAGAGAAGAGGACCAAGTTGGAGCCTTCGAGTAGGAAGGGTTTGTTTGTCGATTACAAGGGGACTTCAAAGGTTTATAGCATCTTTATTCCAGAGCAAAGAAAGACAATACTAAGCAAGGGTGTACATTTTAAGGAAGATTTTGCATCCAAAAAGTCTCATGTGCCTATTTCAATGACAGAAGCTGGGGATCAAGAAATTCCAAAGGTTGATCCAAGATCACCAGTGACTTCTAGTTTAGGGAAACAAGCTTCAACGCAAAAGAGGAGCCACCAGTTCATACCAGTTCTATCAAAGAGTCCTCGATGGTTCACCCAAACAATGATGGTGCTCAAGAATTAGTTGAGGCTCCTGGGAGCACATTCAGTGATAGAAAACCTCCGAAGAAGTTTCCTAACTACATGGCATGATGAGCAGCATCATAGATTCCGAGCCTTCAAATTTTCAAGAGGCATTAGACCAACAGGATTAGCAAGATGCCATGGTGGAGGAGTACAACTTCACCATGAAGAATGATGTATGGGATATAGTGCCAAGTCCAAAGGGGATATCAATAGTGAGCTCCAAGTGGCTCTAAAAGATCAAACATGCAACAAGCAACATTAAGAAGTGCAAAGCGAGGCTTGTGGCAGAGGGTTCTCTCCCAAAAAGAGGGAGTGGACTATGTCAAGACTTTGGACCCAAATGCTAGGCACACTACCATTAGAGCAATCATGTCTTTAGTTTCGATTATGGGATGGAGGATACATCAAATGGATGTGAAAACAACTTTCCTCAATGGGATAATTGAGGAAGAAGTGTGCATAGAGAAACTTTAGGGCTTTAATGTAAGTGGGAAGGAGTCACATGTTTGTAGGATGAAGAAGACCTTGTATGGACTCAAGCAAGTACCAAGAGCATGGTATTCCAAGATCGATGGTTACTTGCAAAGTATGGGCTTCACCAAAAGTGAAGCAAATCCTAACTTATATTATATATTTCTTGAGACTGATCTACTTGTTTTAGTGTTGTATGTAGATGACTCATTTCTTATAGGTTCATAAAAGCTCATTGCAGGGTGCAAAGCAGATATGTCAGTTGAGTTCAAGATGAAGGGCATTGGCATGATGCATTTACTTCTAGGGAAGAGTTGCCAATGCTGTCGGAAGGTTGAAAACTTAGTGATAGAAGTTGGGCTAGAGGTAGAGTCAACTGAAGAAGCTTGATTAGAGCAAGTCGACCGATTGAAGGAAAACCAACCAGGAGAAGATCGACAACAAAGATCAACTAGACATGTGGATTAAACTAAAGTTGACTAGTGCACATAAGTTAACAAAAGGATAGAAGACCAATTAGATCATATGAACGACGCTGATGATATTTGCGAGAGGCGTTGTCAATGATTCTTTGTCAATTTAGACAAGTGCCAACAAAAAGAAAGATAGTGTGGCATTCATGGATTGGGAACTTGTTGACTGGACAATTGGCATCGATTAACAAAAGGGAAATCAAATCATTGTGTAATTAAAAGGATGCAAGAGGAAGATGGACAGTCGTAACTAACGCTTGAAGATGACCCATAAGAAGGTGGACTAATGGATGAAATGAAGGTTGGCCAATCATAAGAGGAAAGGTTAGCTTGGCTGAATATTGAGGAAATGACAAGAAAGGTTGATTAAAGGGATCACATTCAATGAAGAGAAGAGAACTAGGATTTCCTTGAGAAAAGAAAAGGCCTAGATTTTAATGGGCTAGGAGTGCCAAGACATTGCAACTAAAACCATGTGGATGTGGAATCTCAAAGGACATGTGGAATTGTAGTTGTAAACATTCATTCGTTTACAAAATAAAATGGAGTTTCTTCCCCAAGAGGGTTCTCCTTAAAAATTTGTTGTATTGTGATGAATATTCTTTGTATGACTCTATGATATATGTTAGAAAATCAAGTAATACTGAGAGGGTTAGGTGAATCAATATTAAGCAATTTATTTAAATTTTTATCACTTAAAACAAAATCAACAATTAACACAGAACACAGAATATTATCGTGGAAGCCCAAATGGGAAAACCACCAATACTTCCTATTACTGCAAAATTATATTTACAAATAGTTTGCAAGCACCAACTTGTTGGATGCTCCAACACCCAAGTTTTTCAGCTACAACTGAAAGATGCACCAACACCCTGTTTACCAGCAACAACTGGAAGGAGGGTACGACCCCCTACAGGCTTGCAGCCCGTCCTTGCGCCTCCAAACATCCCTCTTATGATAATTTTATCTCTAATTTTTGTTCACCTTTAGATCTTCCAATTGAATGTACAAAGACGCTTGTCTGAAGGTTTAAAGCTTTGCTTATATACCCTCAGTCGTGCCTCTTCATCTGACAGTCACGTATCTTCATCGTGACTCTTCACAAATTTCTCACGCGATTTCGAAGTGTCGAACAAAAATCCTTCCACAATTACCTTTCCAGAACGACCTTTCTAAATATATCTTTCCGCAAACCGTCTTTCCGCAATTTGCCAGCATGCCTTCCTTCCGCAATTGCGGGTGCACTTTCACATCCTCCTTCTGCAAACTCCTTTCACAACGATCTTTCCGCAATCGCCCTTTCCGCAATCTACGGGTTTCCTTCCGCAATTGCAGGTTGCGAGGCTGCCTTTCAACTTTTTCGAACCAGGCTTCCACATTTACCCTTTCTACAACATCTTTCCGCAATCGTCCTTTCCACAATCTACGGGAACTCCTTCCTTCCACAATTGCGGGTTGCGGGACTGCCTTTCAACTTTTTCGAAACAGGCTTCCACAAATTGTCTTCCGCGACTCTTTACAACCGTCAGATTTGCGAGTGGTCCTTCCGCAATCTCTATTGGCTGTCAGATCCACGATCTACAGTGAACTTTAACCTTTATTGCTAACTCTTCATCCGTTCAAGAAATTAAACTCCAAACACTTTCTCCTTCCTTCTCGTCCGTCGATCTATGATCCTTGCGGAACATCTACTTTGGCTTTGCGGACCTCTATCTTCCTATGCACTTTTACTTCACGGATTTGTTCCCCATCGTTCTCTGTTTAAACGAACCAACTGCAAACTCTGCAATTTTGTGTTGATCTATGTTGCCAACAATGTCAATTTAATCAATAGCTTATGTTTTGTTGTTGTTTAATAAGGAAAGAAATCTAAACCATAGTATTCACAAGACATGATGTTTGGTTTAATGAAATCCACAGTGTAGAAACAATTCTCCTCTATCTTCAATGCACACCAAAAGGCATCATCAATAGAATACAAACTCATCCTAAATCGTGAAACACAATCCATTACCTTGCTGCAACTTGCTCTTCACCTTCTTGTGTACTTATTCTAGTATGCAGCCTTGATCTGATCCCGGGGGCGAA
>LPNX011131616.1:471435-487985 GCA_001517045.1 Pseudotsuga menziesii | reverse complement strand
TGCCATGTCATTAGAATGCACTTTTTGACTACCACGTGGCAGCTTGAGGGAGTGCCGCGTGGCACTTCAGCCAAAATTTTCCCTGTTGGGGCCAAACTTCAGAACGCAATATCTTTTGCATCCGGAGTCCGTTTGACACGCCGTTTGCACCGTTGGAATCGGCTTGACGAGCTCTTCGACATGGTACTATTTTTGTTGCAATATGATGATTTTGAAAATTGGCCTTTTTAGATCCTCCCGGATCAAGCCTCATAAACTCTTCTACATATAAATCATTTCTTCATTTTAACTGTCTAAACAATATCTAATAACCATCTATATGTAAGAACTAATTCCACGAATGCTTCAAAATCTTCATCCACACTCTAATCTTTCCCTTTCCTCAACTTTTTCCATTCTTTTGCAAGTGATCCCACCATAAAACTATATGGAATTCCATCTTCAACTCCTCAAACTTTACTCTTCTCATATCATCCTCCAAACCTTCCAAATGTTCTACATATCAATGTGTTGGTCCAACTATTGGATTCAATTGACCAACACTTCAAGGTTCAAATCCCCTCATAATTATGAGACCATATACTTCATTCAAATTCCTTATTTTGATATGGCTTCAATTACCCTTCATTGGGGTCCAACATTCGACTAGGAGTTGTTGCAATGCTTGCTATATTTCAGAATCTTCAATCCACAATCTTCCCTATATGGCTTACAACTTTCTATTAAAGTCATCATCCACATATGTACTTTCCCTTCAATACAGCTTCCTTTTCTTCCTTGACCAAAGATGATTCCTCCATAAGCCCTGCTTGTGGCTCTGCTAACAATCAATACAACAATAGTTATCTAATTGCAGCCTACCTCTTAGACAGAAACATGAGCCTCCTTCACAGCCCACAACACCCTGTAAAACAATAATCTTATGCTACACAGAGAGCTCTTAAACAGTCAACAATAATATGTGTTTATAACAGCAGAAATCCAACAGCATTTGGGCTGTTAAAACTCAAATGTTATATGCTGAATAAAACAAATATGAATAAGTTCCTCCTCCTCACTTGAATGGATGTAAGATCAAGATTCAGAATTATCTTACACTCAACGTCCCATGGGAGGAGTAACACACACTAGGGAATCCTAGGACAAGTTCCCACAGATTAAGATGTAAAAAAGGAAGTTGGAAAGAGGCCAAAGAAGGATGAAGTCAAACAACTTGTCTTTTGTGGGTCGCGGGATGCAGAATCAAAATAGCAATTCCTTCTTCACTGCCAAACGTACAAACGTACAGCCACCTCAGAAAGGGACCAACGTTATATGGAATCAGATGGAATGACATATTCCAGGACAGCAAGATCCAAGGGATTACAACAAGGGTCAAAAGAAGGAAGTACCACAGGACTAGGATGCTGAGAACAGACAAGACAGGTGCAGTCGTCACTCCACACGGAGATATACAGGTAAACAGACTTTCACATGGACTGGACACTATATGTCCAAACGCCCTTGTGCTTCTATTGTAATTCCTGTTTGCTTCTGCTTGCAACATTTCATTTCTGCTTTGTTTCTCTGGCATTCGTGTACATTCACAACCTATTCAATCAATAAGGTTGGCAACATTGAGATGTACTATCCTGTTCCATTCTATTAAAACCCTTACAGCCACTCACTATTGTCTCTTCCTTCTATGTAAGCCATTGGATACGTAAGTGTTATGATTTTTGTACTATACAAGTGCTTATCAGTTACAACTACACCCGTTACAGTATCCCTTCAACTTCCAACTCTTGCATTCCCTATCAAACATTTCTAATTCTTTAACGTTTCTTTTTCCACTGTCTTTGCACAGGCAAACTTTTGACAATTTGGTGTGTCGCATTCCATTTGTTAAACACCCACAAATTGTCAATACGTTTGTGATACGTTTATGGCCCATTATAGTATTATACAAACCAAGTGTAAAAGAGAAGCCACCATCATTTAAAAATAATTAAGATAAAGTTGATGTTGCTGGACATTTAGCTAGTTCTGTGTCAGCAAGAGTCCAATTTGAATCCCCTGGTGAGGCACACTGGTTTACACTAATGAGTTTACTAAGGATGCCATCTACAAATGGGGAAGCATCCATTGGGTAGGTTTTCCTTCAAAATAATATAGAAAGATATATTTCTATATGTTTAAATGTAATATATTTAATTGTATTTGCTGTTTTGTATATGTAAATAGATATAGAAATAAGATTGCATAGCTAGATAAATAGACAAAGAGAATCTAGATAGACAAACAAATAAATTGAAATAGTAAGTGTAAACAAATGGAAAGACAGGCAAACAATAGATAGAAAGATAGACTAGAATCAATTCTACGGCCCTTTAAAATAGAAAAAAGCTAGAGAGGTACCCGTAGATATAATTAAAGCCTGATAAGTATATTTAAGGTTTGCCTTTGCCCAAGGAATGACACGCACGCCTATTAACTGCAATACAGATGTCAAACAACTACATCATGCTTTAAATATCCACAAGACACTAACATAGTTAAAATTCTTAAGAGAAAGATTGCAGTAGCCGTAATAAATGCTCGGCTGCCATGCATTGATATTCAAACATCCATTACAAATAGAATTGTTTCTTTTTTAATTTTTTCAGATCCACCTCTGTTCAACAAGAAGCAACGGACCAGGGGGTGCAAGCTAGCTGCTACAACACCCGCAGTCCCACTGGCCCTAATTAAATTGCTCTTACATAAAGTTAGAAACCATTGTACTCTATTTTACCTTGAATGGACTTAAAATTTTAACCATCTCTATTCAATGAGATAACCAAATGAATTACATCTATGACTTGTGGTACATTAATGGGTGCAAAATAAACCTCGGAAAATCCAACACAAAATATTAACTACGATCAACAATTATTGCAGTTAAGCTCACCGTAGGTATAGCGCTTGTTACACATGCTATTCCAGCTGCCTTAAGCCCTTCCCTTCTTCCTTCTGCATTCCTGGAATTAGTATCAGTCGCCTACATAGTACAAACAAATAATAATGACAATAATAATTTTACCTATTCCATCGTCATCTTGAAACACAGATGGGTAGATTCTTATATTAGACTGCAAATAACCACCAATGAATCCGTGAAAATTGTCAAGGTTAAACTAAAATAAACTTCGTTAAATTAAATTTAGCTAAATTTTTCCAAGTGTCAAGTCGCTAATGACGTACTTTAAGTAAATTACTAGTATTTCAATTAAATCAGCTTATTCTGAGATGAAATGATTAGATAACGTCAGGACTTTTCTCAGTGTCTATCATGCCACACATGAAATAAACTATAATAAGTTTGTCAGAATATCCATTTCAGTACTTTCCTATTTAAGATATGAGGCATAATGAAGTATCCATGTGTGCTGATAGATACATACATAGTCCCATGTGCAGCATATATATATGTGTGTGTTATATATATGTTTGCGCCATTTTGGTTGTTCCAGATTAAATTTGCTATTTATTTCATAGTCCCATGTGCTATTTATTTCATAGTCCCATGTGCAGCATATATATATATATGTGCTATATATATGTGTGCGCCATTTTGGTTGTTCCACATTAAATTTGCTATTTATTTCTTCTCTTGTTGTAGGGTTAGGAAAGGCCTATCTTCTTTGCAAAGGACTCGAGAACCCAGGCAGAGAGGTGATCCAATTCTCAACACAACAGTGATGTGTGTATATACAATAAAATGGCCATTTGTTTTGTATTAAATGTGGGAGCTGTACATTGTGCTTAGATACACAATGGAGGGGTCTCTATTCTGTCAAATTTACCCAGGACCTGGCCTTGATCCGTCCAAGATACATTGCCTAGACAAACAAGCTAGGCTCAATTAACAATGAAATATCACAAGATAGCACATAAATTGATGCAGCGAGACCATGACCCCTGCAATATCTCACACACAGCAGAATTTCTCCATTATATATATATATGTGTGCCATTTTGGTTGTTCCACATTAAATTTGCTATTTATTTCTTCTCTTGTTGTAGGGTTAGGAAAGGCCTATCTTATTTGCAAAGGACTCAAGAACCCAGGCAGAGAGGTGATCCAATTCTCAACACAACAGTGATGTGTGTATATATAATAAAATGGCCATTTGTTTTGTATTAAATATGGGAGCTGTACATTGTGCTTAGATACACAATGGAGGGGTCTCTATTCTGTCAAATTTACCCAGGACCTGGCCTTGATCCGTCCAAGATACATTGCCTAGACAAACAAGCTAGGCTTAATTAACAATGAAATATCACAAGATAGCACATAAATTGATGCAGCAAGACCATGACCCCTGCAATATCACACACACTGCAGAATTTCTCCATAGTTGTTGTGTACAAATTCAATTCCAGTATTAAACAGACAACCACCATGACTCTTGCAATATCACACACAGCAGAATTTCTCCATAGTTGTTGTGTACAAATTCAATTCCAGTATTAAACAGACAACCACCAGAGTTTGTAGTTAAATTGAAAACAGCATAAATACACCACAATAATAAACCACTCAACAGAGATAACCCAACAGTTCCACAAGTCAATTGAAAACGAGCAAAAGTACACAAAGAAAACACTCAGAAGAATTTAACCACAACAACAAACATTACTTATTAAATAGAGTGACACAGCAGAATTTCTCCATAGTTGTTGTGTACAAATTCAATTCCAGTATTAAACAGACAACCACCATGACCCTTGCAATATCACACACACAGCAGAATTTCTCCATAGTTGTTGTGTACAAATTCAATTCCAGTATTAAACAGACAACCACCAGAGTTTGTAGTTAAATTGAAAACAGCATAAATACACCACAATAATAAACCACTCAACAGAGATAACCCAACAGTTCCACAAGTCAATTGAAAACGAGCAAAAGTACACAAAGAAAACACTCAGAAGAATTTAACCACAACAACAAACATTACTTATTAAATAGAGTGACACAGCAGAATTTCTCCATAGTTGTTGTGTACAAATTCAATTCCAGTATTAAACAGACAACCACCATGACCCTTGCAATATCACACACACAGCAGAATTTCTCCATAGTTGTTGTGTACAAATTCAATTCCAGTATTAAACAGACAACCACCAGAGTTTGTAGTTAAATTGAAAACAGCATAAATACACCACAATACCAAACCACTCAACAGAGATAACCCAACAGTTCCACAAGTCAATTGAAAACAAACAGAAGTACACAAAGAAAACACACAGAAGAATTTAACCACAACAACAAACATTATTTATTAAATAGAGTGACCGATGCTCTTGGGGCTCTTTGCACTCACAGAAGTTATACAAAGGTTTCAGGATCACACAACCATCCACACTATAAAAACTAAATCAGCATAGATCCAGATCCTAGGTTCTATCAAGCGCCGAGAGGGATCAAATCTTTGGAGGTACAAACCTCTTCTTAAGTATTGCACTCTTTAAAGATGCAAACCTCTTCTTAAGTATTGCACTCAACTATAAGCTTTGGTGTGATTCAGACCAAAAGTCGCATCTTTTTATTTAAGGTCGACATATAATATTTTTATTATTAATATTCTGTTTATGGCCGACATATAATAGTCCCCATACATGGTTTTAAAACCATGTGCAAGGCCCTCCTAAAACCATGGGTTGTGTAGGAGGCCTTGCACATGGTCTTAAGATCATTTGCAACCTCCTAAACCATGTACAATAAAACCCCGGGTTGTTTCAGAGGCCTTGCACATGGTTTTAAAACCATTTGCAAGGCCCTCCTAAACCATGTCCAATAAAACCATGGGTTGTTTAGGAGGCCTTGGCACATGTTGCAGGACCAACATTTTTTTTTGGATATTTCAATTTTTTATTTTTTATTATTTTGTTAAGAAGGAACATTACAACATCTCCCCCATAATGTGTTGTTTTTCTGACTGACATTTTTTTTGCCAATAATTAAATTTTTCATCTTTTATTATTTTGTTAGGTAGAAACATTACAACATCTCCCCGTGTTAGGTTGTTTTTGTGGCTTACATTTATTTTGGAAGATAATTAAAAAAAAAAAATTATGGCCAAACATTTACAAGAGGCACAACTCCTCTGGGTGCAATAAAAAAGAGCCAATAACCCTTTACTCACTCACAAACTTCATGTTTATGCTTGTGCTCCCTGACTTTTTGGCCTTACAAGTTACAACTAATATAGCCATTCAAATTCCAAATACAATGCTTGATGTACCAATGGTTCACAAAATTTTCACTAAAAACAATGAATATTTAGAACATTAAATTTTTTTAACCACAAAAAAACAAAGTGCAGGATAGCTACAGTGCCAGGGATGCTCCGATATCATAATTGAAGGAAATAACATGGAAACATGTTATGAGGGTGGACGGTCTCTGCTAAAATAGATCGCTTTATTTAAGACTGACACACACAAACACATATAGTGCAGTGCCAATCGACCCCATGATTACTTTCTTTAGTTGTAGATTGATAAATGTGAGTGTCGGTCATCCCAAGAAGGGCTCAACCAATAATATGAAAAGAGTATTCCTTTACTGTCGCGCAAGGTGACCATGAATTACTAAACAAAATGGGCGTATAAGCCATAATTACGGTTTTCAGAAAGCCTGGTTCCACCAAACAAGCGAACTGCACAATGTAAAGTAAAAACTCAAAAAGAGTGTGTGCAAACGGAGCAGCGAACCCTGAATAATTTTATTCAAGAATAAAGAATGCTGAAGAAAAAAATTAGCAATAGTAGTGAAGAACAATATTAATTACCCTCGCCGCAGCGCTTTCTCCGCAAAATTTTCTCCTCCTCCTCGTAAGTTAATTGTCGCTGTGCGGTATTATTATTATTCTCGTGCGGTGATGGAATGAGGAAGGACTGTCTCTTGACTGCCCAGAAGTCTCGAGCATCCCTTGGCAAGCCCATGATTTACACAGTAAATGCTCCGTAAACAGCGAGTGAACGAACAAATTAAATAAACTTCTGCCGTTGCCGAAGTACCCGTTAGATTCGTCTCTGCAAAATTTTGTTTTCAAGAGTGGGACGGCCGCCTGTTTTGCCTCACCACGAACTCTGGTTAAGTCTACTAAATCCAGTGTAACGGAGTTAGATTTTGTTCACACTTGTTAGTTTGGGCTCGAGTGTTAGTGGGGACATAATTTTATTAATAGCTGTAAGTTTTGGGGGGTGTTAGTGGGATATAGAGTGGGAATGCACTCGTACTTTCCTCTCTTATTTGGACATAGATTTTGTTAATAGTTGTTAGTTTGCGGTGTTAATGGGATAGACAATTGGAGAGTATTTAGGGTTTTTTTGGTTATGTAATTAGTATAGTTATTTAATAATATTAATAAGTTATAAGTTAATGTCATGAACAATTACATATTATTTGTTTTTAGTATGTAGTTGTAATCACCTTTTATATGTAGTTGTAATTAATTGTTGTTTATGTTTTAGCTACATTTTATTATTCACAACTAAATTTGTTGTGCTATCAATTAATTTTTATAAAATTATCGTTGTGCTATCAATTATTTTTTATAAAATCAATGTGATAATACACTACATTCAAGGAAAAACATACTTGATACTTTATCTTAAATTCTAAAATATAAAGACTTATCGGTCTAATGAAGGTTTATAATTTACTGTATAATTTAATCAAAATCATTATTATGGCATTGTGAGGATATATGGTGATCCTCTTTTCAAGGTTGACTTATGGTGGGTTGTCTAGACCAGTTCGAATTTGAAGGTAAATGGTTAGAGTATGGATTAGAACATTTAGGGTTTGTTGAAATTTTTGGCTCTTTTGGTTTGTAAGCCTTGGTGGATTTAGAGGTGTCCAATAGGGACATACTCCTTAGCCCACATCTTGGAGATGCACTTGGAGGTACACCTTTTGGATTAACAATCCCGTTGGACATATTTGGGTAGATGCACTTGAGGCAGCATCCCAATTGATGGGTTTGTCAAACCACATAACTCCGATGGTATAGTAAGGTAGGTACATTTAACGGATCAAGTGGCCTTGCCACTAGACGACCCTCCACTTCATCTGGATTTTTATGATTCCAACCATTAGGATGATAGCCTATTTAATTCAAAGCCATTTTCCTCGGTTTTGGTAGGTTCATCTATTGTTTCTCCTTTGTGAAGCTATATGTTTGAGATTATTGATGTTCCCTTGCCCTTCTTTGACACACAAGTCTATGGAGTTGGTTTTTGACATCCTTTGTCGATGATTAATGAGGGTTTAGTAAGGAGATCACTAGATCTACAAGGATAGGAGGTTTCAAGTCTTGTTGCTCATGAGGAGGCCTATGTGAAAAATCCTTGTGTAAGGTCAACGAAAACTATAAAGGTCATGAAGTGAAAAAAGGAGAGGATTAAGATGATGGCAAGGGAGGATATTCAGGTTGATCAAGTGTTGGAGTATGCAAGGAAGATGCTCGTTGGGAGACTTGTTGGCTTGCATTTATCGAAATCTTCCTTTGGCTACTAGATATCTTCAAACCAGAACTATCTTTTGTGTTATTGACCCTCTTTCCATATTTTGACTTGGGATTGGCTAAGTTTCAAATTTGCATCAGAGAAAGACATAGTTAAAATTTTGAAAGGTCATCGGTTTTGTGGTTCTTGTCTTCTAAATCTAAAGTTCTTGCACCCTTGTTTCGACCCAAGACATAAGGTGTCAAAACAAGCTCCTATCTAGGTCAAAACTTTAGGATTACCAATTGAAATCTAGCACAAGAAATTGTTATGGGGCCAAGGAAATTATATAAGGAAGACCATGATGGTGGATCTATCTTATAAGTACAACGTTTATCAATCGGTAGGTGGGTCTCTCTAGAAAGTCCCTTTAGGGATTCTTGGAGAGCTAATCTTCGTTTTCATCTTCATCTTTGGGCTTTGATAAAAGTCTTATTATCATTAAATATATTAGCAACTTAACTCTAATCATAAAGTCCTAATCTCTCTTTAACAACCTTTTAATTACTTTACAATTGTAAGATGGTTATGTGTAAATATTACACAGAAATAATATTCATGAATATGAAAATCACTTGGACTTAGGCTTTTTTCAACCATCTTCTTTTCATGGTCTTCTTGATTTACTTGTTAATCTACTTTCTATCCTCTGGTATCAGAGCTAATGGAGATCCAAGTGGCACGGTGTTATTATGCGTCATCTTGGAAGTATTAAACAAGTGTTGGTTATTGGAAGTAGCCAGACATCACCATGTGTTGCTAGCTACTGCTACAAACGGAATTTATTTCCCAAATCAAACCTGCATGAAGGAAGAACACCCGAGAGGAAGAAAACGAACGTAAATTGAGCCTCCTAAACAGATAGCTACCCAAACGCAACACCTGAAAGAAATGTGAGCAGAGGTAATTGATTTGCTCAAGATTTACAGCAATCAAAATATGGAAAGAGTAGTTTGTTGTCTTAAGAGTAGGGAGGTGCTTTACAACTCAGTATAGGGAAGGTGTTGTAAGGCATATCGTTATATAACATGGAGGATGTTATAACGTGTAACTTTATGTAACATGGATCTATGTTGATCGATAATGAAGAGGTGGTGGATAATGAAAAGGACGAATTACTTATGTTGATCAAAGGAAGTCAAGGAGATAGGAGGGGCATATGGTCCATGGTCGTGGCTCTTCATGAATGACCTATCAGTGGATTGTTGAAATTCCCAGCCATTAGCTGCAGAGAATCAACTGCAACTCAACACCTATGAACAAGGTATGAATTTGTTGCAGCCAGCGTAGGACTTTGAAACTGAAACAACTCGTCAAATTTGACGGTTTTAACAACTTTGTAACATGTTTTGGTGATTTTAAAGCATAATGATGACAAATTTTTGGTTTTTTGGACCATATTTGACAGGCAAATCACCTCATGATGGGAAATTCGCCCTTCAAATTCCTGCCCTGGTTGCAGCACTTCAAGTACTTCCTGCTCTGTAGAACCAATAGGAGCAAGCCGCATGAGTTGTTCAAACTAGAGAACTTGAACACATCCCTTCGATAACAACATTGCAAATTGTTCTCCATGTGGTTCATGTGAAATGGTATTTGAAAGTCTTCAACATCAAGCATTTTTTGTCAAAATTCATTTGTTACAGGACTATCAATACCATGCGGCTCCAATGGAATCCAAGGTTCTTCCTCATCTAGTTTCTTCAATTATGCATATAACTGTAATCTCATTTTCTCTTGGCGTTTTGTTACTTTCTTTAGCTCAACTTGCAAAGGAACTAGTTTTGGTTTAGACTATGGAGCTTCTTTCTCATTTTCTTCATGGTCGGAGTTGCATAGCTGCATGCACAACATTCAATGTAACTTATTTTGACTTAATATCCCAAGAGCATACCAGTCAAAAGAGGTGCCCTTGTTAAAGTTAACGTTTGCTTTATGATTAATGTTTATTTCCCTTGTGAGTCTCTCGTCATAAACTTCAAGTCTTGATTGCTTAAGTTTTACTGTGACTTCTTGCAACTTTTCTTCTAGTCCATAAGAACGACTGGTGACCATTGACATGACTTATGATCATAGATTATGACCATAAAAGAAAACGATTGTTGACAATTGACATAATTGTCACAACCCTATGCTTCAATTAGTACATGAATTGACTTTCCCACCAACCTCACACATGTATTCAATGATTGAGTTAATAGTCAAAGGTAATTAATTGGCTAATTCAAAGTTGGCATGGTAGAATTTTGGATGAGTTCTAAGGTTGACACTTGGTAAAATATGATTTAGTTTTCCATAGGCCCCCTTCCCTCTTTCCCTCTGGTGGAATCATAGCCCCTCTAGTGCTCTTTTATAGAGCCATATTGGACCATTTTATTAATTTCCAACATAATATTTACATACATTTCGAATTAGCATGATAAGCCAGTCATTGAGGTTGAGACTTGTTTTTTGCTTTGTTTCGGGCTCCTGGAGTTGACCACTTATCGCTACCATCTAAGCAACAATATCAATAGTCCACTGCCTCATAATGTTGTGATATTGAAGCCCACAAGCCTAAAGCCATAGTCCAGCAGAGTGCCCTAGCGAATGTTGCATTGTCTGTTGCTAGAGTGCATTGCTAGTCTAAGGGCCAGTTTAAGGAAGCACCAAAAGGAGAAGCCCGTGGATGCGAATCGCTTATTCCTATGCATTTGTTTAGGTAGATTCAGGTTTAATTTATACACAAAACTGTGTATATATGCTCATTCGTCTATGCTTTGTTTATATGTTTTTAGTTTTGTACTCTGTCAAAAAAAGGCTTTGTCCTTGTCACACACACTATGGCTATTTAAGTAATATTTTTTATGGAAAAAATATCTACTAAGGTCTCGGGGCCAATGAATATAGAATAAATGAAGTTGTAAACCCTTGATCTCAGTGCGCAAGTTGCTTGAAGAATTACAAAGGATAATTTCTTGATTTGATTTTGGCGCTTTCATTCGAAATTTATAGTTTGGGATTTTTATTTCCGCTTGTTGTGGCGTGTTTTCGTGTAGGTTGGGTTGATTCATGTGTTGGCAATTGTTTGGAGGGTGATGTAGTTCGAGTGTTCTCGTGGAGCCCGGAACATGATGAGGAGTTATATAGTGTGCCTTTGAGCTTATGTATAAGTTTTTTGGTTGTATGGTAGATTTTGGTTAGGAGTTGAAGGTAATATGAAAGTCTCGATCCTAGTTAAGAATGGTTTTTGTTGCGTTAAACTATTCTTTGCAGTTTCTGGTGCAATGAGTGAATGTTGGGTGTGCATGCCTTGTTATTCTGGGGGTTTCAAAGATTTATGTTTGTATTTTCTTTTAATGTTTTTTTCGCATTATTGGGTATTAAAGAATGTTTGTGCCAATGTTGAACATATTAGTTTGTTTGGATTCAACTGCTCAGATGTATACTTGAAGTTTCGATGTTTGTATGTGAGACTGAGAAATGCCTCAAAATGCTAAATCCAAGTCCAGTTGCATAGAAAAATGCATCCAAGCAATTGATTACTAAAACCAAAAATAAAACAAAAGGAGAGAAAAATCTAGAGGTGGGTTTCTACTTCCATTGTGTAAGTGTTGGATGTGTGAGGCTTGTTGTTTTTTAAGTTTTGGAGATTTTTGTTTGTTTTATTTTTCCTTTATAATTCTATGTTTTTCATTTATTGGGCATTCAAGGACGCTTGTGACATTGTTGAACATTTTTGTCTGTTTGGGATCAACCACCCAAATGTATACTCAAAATTGTATATGAGACTGAGAAATGTATCCAAATGTTAAATGTAGGTCAAGATGCACCAAAAAATACACCCAATCAATTGATTACTAAAACTAAAAAGAGAGAGAAAATTTAGAAGTAACCTTTTGCTTGCTTCTCCTTCCTTCGTTGGCGCTTCCTTGCTCTAAATGCCCCTGGTCTTCTTTTCTCCATTAAAAGTCTCAAGTGTTTGTGTGTATCTATTATTTTGTGATTTTTTAGAATTCCATGGAAGACAATGGCCTATTTTTAATATTGCTCATCTACAACCTATTTTGGTTATGCTTATGTTTCTTATGATCATGTGTGAGCAATGTAGATAATTACGGGTCAAATTGTGTAGAGGCAAAAGTTTGTGGTGACCAAAATTCATATAATATTCTTGATTTCATAAATTTCAAAAATTTCATGTTTGCTGAGAGTCTTAAACATAATGATATCAATGTTACTGTCATGGATTCATCAATTTTGAATCTGTAATTTTTAAGCTATGTTCAAAACTCTAATGATTATTGGTGTGCTTTAGTGTTATGTAAGCTTAATTGAGTCTATTTACATAAATAAAGAATTGTCCATCGTGTTTTTGTGAGTATGGGATACATAATGGGATTTAAGGTGTAAATATGACATATGTTGTGATTGCCTTTCCTGATAATTTCAAGGGTTATTGATGCCTTGTGAAATTTAATGGGACTTCCATTTGAATGGTCTATCGGCAAGGGAGGGAGGGTTCTAGGCGATGCTATTGTAAAAATAGGATGTAAAATGGAAATTAAAGTGAACATTTGGTAATTCTTTCATTGTATTTGATATTTGTTTGAGGTGGTTGATTTCTTTCATATAATTCAGAAAGGTATAATGGCAGTTGCATTTCAGAGTTTGTTTGGGAGAAGAGTAATGAGGTTATTATTACAAATACATTATGGAAATCCAGATGGAAGTTTCTTAGTTGAACAATTGTCACACTTATTTTTCTTAACTCTGTGACTTATTGATGATCTATCTATTATGACTAGGGGTTGTAGTTGCTGAAACCGAGAAACATATAGTATTGGAAATTGGAATTATACACCCGACACCGCCTCCCATTGAAATTTGATCATTTAATGCACGCCAATTTCAAATTATTTTTGGAATAAGATGGACAAAAAAAACATACTTATTGTACATGTGGTTTTTTGCTTTCAAACTTGGTCATAATCACAGGTCTCAATTTTGTTGAAACATTTCATTGCTTAAATATGTATTGTGATTTCCTTAATTTGTTATATTTAAAGTTAGCATGTACTTTTCTCAATTCTCTATTAAAATATTAAACATACTTATTTTTCAATAAGATAGACAAATAAACATACTTATTGTACATGGGTTTTTGAATTCTCTATTAAAATATAAAAAAATTAAGTGGATAGTTAAATATGTGTTTTCTTTAATTTGTTCTATTGAAAGTTTACTCGTATCCTTCTGAATTCTCTATTAAAATATAAAAATGTAAGTAGACAATTATTTAATTACAACAATTATTTTGTAATTATTATTTTTAAATAAAATAAGCATCCTTAATAATGAGGATATTAAGTTGAGAAACCCTATAATACTTCTCAACATAGTTTGAAAATGGACACAGTTACAAACATGATACACAAAAATTTCTCTCATTTAGTACATTTTGCTTTAAATCATTATTTATAGATGTAAATAATTACGCCGAAGGGTTAAATAATGGAGATGAAGTCTCAAAAGATTCCTCGTCGATCTAGGGAATGTTTTTTGACACGTGTCATGCGGTTTTTGGACACGTGGTTTTGTTGTCCGGTTTTTGCAAAAGTTTATTTGGTCATGGAGGTTGATTTGATCCTGGCAGGCTGCAGTTGTGGTTTTGTTAACTGGGTTCAAGCTTAGGCTTCTCATGGCAGTTGCAACTGTGTATGGCCTGTGTGTCATGGCAGGGGTGTCTGGCGACGCGTGGTTTTGTTGACCGGGTTTCATAGAGGTTTTGTTGACAAGGTGTCTTAGTAGGTTGCAGTTGTGGTTTTGTTAACTGGGTTCAAGCTTAGGCTTCTCATGGCAGTTGCAACTGTGTATGGCCTGTGTGTCATGGCAGGTGTGTCTGGCGACGCGTGGTTTTGTTGACCGGGTTTCATAGAGGTTTTGTTGACAAGGTGTCTTAGTAGGTTGCAGTTGTGGTTTTGTTAACCAAGTTTCAAGATTAGGTTTCTCATGGCGGGTGCAAGTGTCCTTTTTGTGCCCATTTGAATTATTGTTTGTGCTTTATCCTAGCCCATCTCTAAACATTGACAGGCAAGTAAAGGTCAGATAAGATTATTGTCATCTTCAAGTCACATTCCATGGGGAAGGGGACCCTCGAATCCTAGGTGACCGCTTAACCGAGTTTCACATGGCTCTTTTCGTGCGGTTTCTTTCGTGATGGACCTTGGAATCCCATGTCATCGTCATAAGGTTTCACAAAGGTTTATTTGGTACTGATAGGTTTATTTGGTCCTGGAGGTTTATTTGGTTATGGCAAGATGCGGTTGTGGTTTTGTTAACCGGGTTTCAACCTCAGGCTTCTCATGGTGCATGCGACTGTGTCTGGCCTGTGTGTCATGGTGGGTGCGTCTGACGATGCATGGTTTTGTTGACCAGGTTTCACGGAGGATTTATTGACAAGTTTTAGCTTCATCTTGGGAATAACTTGATTTAGATCCCATCCACTGTCAGATGGTTTTGATTTTTCTTGGAACTAGTCACCATGAGGCAGGAATGGACGAACACGAGACCGAATGACCATAACCACATCACGTCTCTGAATAAAGCATGGATTGACCATACCCATTACCATTTGAGGGTTTATGTTGCGAAAGGGTTTACACTAAGGGTTTGTGGGTTCAGTCTTCTGCTTAGCTCGATTATCTATGGGTTTAGTCCTCGGTGATCCTGAAGGGTTTTTCAGTCTTGGTCCTCGAGGGTTCATTTTGACGCTCAGGGCTTGGTGGGTTCAGTATTGTGTTCATCTCATCTATTGGCAGTTGGTTCGCTTATATGTTGTGATGTAGAAGACAACATCGTTGTTGCTTCACTGTCAATTCACCACCATCAATGCTCCATTAATGCAACAATGCTCCATCAATGCAACAATGCTCCATCGCTGCAACAATAATTGTGGTTGCATTTAAACTTGGACATGCATCTTAATTGCTCTAGGTACAGTCAATTTTTTTGCACTTTTCTACAGCTTATCTTGTCAGACTCTTCGATTCACCGGGTTTGCTACACCGTCGTTGCTTTGTAGCATCTATAAAAATCATGAGGCAACCATTATTTAAAACTTTTTCCCTTTGTTGTATTATCTTGTTTTTCCATCTCTTTGTTTATGCTACAATTTTCTGACAAATGTTTGGCCACTTGATCAAAATCACAGGTATTATTTCACCCTGTTGAATTGTTTTAGACAATAGTTGTGCTAAGAAAACATTATATTGTGATTTCAGTGCCTTTGAATTCATTTAATTTTTACAAAGGGAAATTTAATCCTTGCAATTTTTAATTTTTTTCGTTAATTTCAGGTTCACGGATGTAATTTATACAATCCCTTTAATGATATTAAAAAAATTAAATTATCTTGCATATATTTGACAGTGGATTTGTTGGTTTGAATTGCTATATGTTTACTGTCAATCTGAGGGTTTCATTTTGCAAGTTGTTCATAACAGTTGTTCCCAATATTTTTGGCATATATTTGACAGTGAGTTTATTGTTGGTTTGAATATCTATATGTTTAGTGTCTATCTGAGGGTTTCATTTTGCAAGTTGTCCATAACTGTTGTTTCCAATTGGCGTAACAAAGTCTCATGGCATAAAAGACATGAGACATGGTTAAGCCATTCTAAAGGATACCTATCCACCTCATTTTTTATAGTGGATTTATTGTTGGTTTGAATTGCTAGATGTATATCACCAATTCGAGGGCTTCGTTGTGCTAACTGTTCATAATTCTTTTTCCTAGGCTATGTAATACATCTCTTCAATACAGTTAAAAGTTGTGTTCCAATGAAACATGTTGATGTTGTCTGAGATCCATCTCTTGCATATTTAAATCTTTTGCATTTCTTCTTCTTTATTCAATCGACCTTCATATACTTTTAAAAGGGCCCCATCCCCTCTCAATGCCCAAAATTGTCATTTTGCAATTCAAGATGTGTCTCTTACATCCCCTGCATTTCTTCTTCTTTTACCGATGG
>LPNX011131616.1:450122-469652 GCA_001517045.1 Pseudotsuga menziesii | reverse complement strand
TATATATATATATTATTGATAAAGAATTTTGATGGGCCTTCACCTAGTTACATCTATTCAAAAATATACAATCCCTTTTCTCCACAGCTTCTCGTTTTAGGATTAAGGAATATGATGCATCATACTAGGTTCGTCGTTCAAACTTAGCATTCATTGAGGAAGAAGACATCCCTGATTTGATTTAAGATCTGTCGACTTATTCAATTCACGAAGAATGTGATAAGAGGAGACCAAGACACAGTCTATCAAGATGAAGTGCATCCTTTGCATAGTCACGTTCAAGTTGAGATTGTTTTTTTTAACAATATCGGTTCAGGAGATTTTTATAAAAAAATGGATAAACAAAAATTACAACCACCTAGACACCGACTTCTCCCAAAGGAAGATCAGGTCTAATCCACCTTGTGCTTCTTTTTCCAATCTCTTTTTATCATCCCCAATTCCTATTCTATGAGAGTTGAAATTCCTTATAAACTGCCCAAGAAGAAGGATATAAAAATAGAGCATTCAAAGAAAGTGAAGAGATGGTTCGCTATAAAGGAATCTAGTTCCTCTCCAGGTCCTGCTGATCACATAACAGGCTTCTGCACTCTAGATCCACTCCCTGGTTGGCCATCCTGCCAGCATGTGTGTTATTTTCTCTCAAAATGTGAAGGAAGTTGATGGCTCTATATTCATTTGCCACACATTTTAAAAGCTGATGTGTTTTGGTTATTGGGCTCTTTCTATTCCTTACTAGATTCCTTTCCTCTCCAATTACAATGCACGATTCTCCAAAGACTGCTAATTCCTCAATTCCTTCTTTCCTTGCTAACTCTAGTCCTTTTATTAAGCTAACCATTCAGCCCCATTATTAGTATTTTTGTCGATTCCCCATGCATACTATTTCAACTTAATACCTTCCGAATTGAAAAAGACTCCCCCCAATCCTGCCATCCTTGGATTTCCTTTTGAGGCGGCATCAAAGAATAAAGAGCTACAACCCAATTTCTTCCACCAACATTTGAAATCTTCTGGATTCATTCTTATTTGCCAAGAATGCAAGGTTGTGCTTTTTTGGGGATTAATCCATGGCTGGTGTGGAGGGAGAGCTAGCATTTTAGAAACCCAATCTCTTTCTTCAAGAGTTAATGCTTCCTTACTAATGTTGTTCATTCCCTTCATGAATAAAAATTCCACCCAGAGCGCTTTTGTAGCTGCCGCAACTTTGCTCGAACTGTTATTTTCCCCCTGTTATACCAAAATCCTGTCACCATCATGTGATAAGACCTTTGACATACCTACTTGCCCTGAAATCCCAGCTTCTAGAGTGAAGACTAAATGGTTTCTTATCAATTTGTAATACAAATTCCCAGCACCGCTCATGCTCCCTTATCCAGGAGTGGTACCCCTGCTCACAACGCCTTTCATCGGTTGTCCACAAGCGGTGCCACCGCCTGTTACCCTTGGTCAATAGGCGGTTATTACCAGAACCACTCTGTCAAAGAAGGAAAAGCGTGGTACCCTGGGTAAAAGGGTAAAAAGAGAAGCTTCTCGAGGCTTCTAGATGATAAGCCTCGAGATATCTCTTATCCCTACTACTATGGGTTGGTTGAGCTCAAGATCCCTCATCCTAGGATCTTAGAGGCCACCTCACCCACTAATTTCTCAACCATCTCTAACCATCTAGCCCTATATATATGAGCTCATAGCCATGGTTGAGGGGATAATATTGAAGGTATTGTTATGCTGTTGGACTGACTCTTGGCCCAAGATCATTTGGAGAAAGCATAGAGAGCTAGAGTCGGAGCTTTTGGGGATGAAGAGCCAGTTTCTTGGAGATGCATGTCAACACTAAGGCTTGGTTGTAAACTTCTTCATATTTCTAATGCAAGTTGATTTTCTGTCCCATATATATTGTTGATGTTTGATTTCAGATATATATTGCTAGATTCCTTAGTCACTAGCATAGATTAGTAGATCATATTCTGGTTGCTTTGATCTGTTTCGTGTTGAACTCTTTTGTAGGTACACAGGTGAACTATCAAGGCCTTGTATTCCAGATATCTACAGCATCTAGGGGGAGTTATCAACCTCTGTGATCTATTTGTTCTGGATTTGAACCATTCAGACTAGCGGAACACCTTGCTGTTCGTAGGAAGTGAAATATTCAAATCAACAAATCTGGTGACTCCGCTGGGGAGTAGTTGTATTCAGTTGTTCTGATCGTCCTCAGTTTGCAATTCTTGTTCGAATCCAGGCTTCGTTTTCTTTAACTCTTTACAATCAGATCTACTTTCTGATTTGTATTATTCGAGTTTGAAATTTCCAGATCTGTGTTATTTCGGTTGTTTATGCTCTGTTACCATATTCAATTCGACAGTATCCATCTTGTTCTATTCTATTTTTGACCTGATCCATTGTTCTCTTCTTGTTTTGGCCATCTACAGGGAACCATGGCAATGCTTTGTGCGAGGAGCGGTGCCATCGCCTGAACACAGTGGACAGTAAGCGGTGCCACCGCCTGTATCCGGTTAGCGAGAAGCGGTGCTGCTTCGAAAATGCTCTTACAACATCTGCAAAGCGCGGTGCCAGGTAGGCATTAGTCCAAAACCCCTTTTTCCTCATTTTTCTTTGTAAAAATGTGGAATTTTGATTGCTTTCAATGCTGTTATCAGGCTTGTGTTATTGAATCTGATGAGTGTAGCTTGCTGCTTTGATGGTTTAAGATTGATTTTGAGTGGAATTTCAAAAATTTGTTTAGTCTTTTTTATTGTTCATCCGCTTCTTGCTCGTTGGTTGTGTTTAAAGAAGGATTTCTTGTTTTCTGAAAGTTAGGGTGCTCATTGAACTCTCTTTTCGTTGTATGTACTGAAAGAAGAACATTAGATTAGCTTCTAGACTTCATTTCTTGCTTGCATAGTAAACTTCTTTTTCTTTCCTTCAAAAAAGAAAAGTTTTACTTGAGATTAGGACATCATATTGGAGCGTTGGATTCGGGTTTTCTGATTGGCTTCATAAGCTTTCAGGACCTTTAGGATCTTTCGTCTCTCATGCATATAGCACTATCTTGATAAAAAAAAAGGGTAGTTTTAAGTTAGATTTGCTTATGTTTTTGAGAAATTTGAAAAGTTAGAGTGCATTGGCATATAGGTGTGCTTGGTGTTCTTCTTTTAGGAAAAAAGATTCTCACCCTTCCCATTTGCTTTCAGAAAGAAGAATTTGGTTTGTAGAAGTATTTGCTTGTCTTTGATTTGACATTCATGACTGTTGATTGGTATGATTTTTGGTCTTGAAACAAAAAGAAAAAACACTCTCTTCCCTCCCGTAGGTAGGCATATTGAATGGTAAAGTGAATATTTGCACAAGCATACTGCATGGTTTTACTTTTCTATCAGAACATCATGCATTCACCTAACCGTACAAGTTAAAATCAACGGTAGTTGTAGGTTAAAATTTACATAGTAACTTGAGTGATAGGTTAGAGACGTGTTCGAGCGTCGTAAAACGTAGGAGCTGTCGTTATTTGTCGGCATTACATTCCAGGACTCGTGCGGTTCTTCCATGTACCGTCGGTATATTGAATGACCTTTCACGTACCCTTGAGGTATATAGAAAGGTACTTCACGTACTCGATTGTATATTGGAAGGCCCCTTGTGTATGGTTATGCATTAGACAACACTACTACCAATTCGAGCTCCCACATACCTTGAGTATATCGGGAGACCCCACTAAGGTACCTTATCTATCTGAGCAAAGCCCTTTAGCCGTCTTGTTTGGAGCCATACACTGAAAACAACATTCGGGTAGATTACTACGCACGTACCCTCGAGGTATATCGCGAGTGGCATCGGCTTGACAATCCTAGCGAGAGACCTGACTTTTGAACTCCTCCTGTCATTTTAAGTCTGCTTGTTTTGACCTATAGTTTGAGTAGGGAAGTCTTTTGGTGTGTTCTTTTCTAGATTTTCAGACCCTAGGTTAGATAGGAACTGTACACACTGGTTGAGTTAAGACAGTCCAGGAGAGTACGAGGCTTGCCACCCGATTTCACTTCTGTTTCAGGAGGAAATCCAATGGAAGCTATCGACTGAGGAGCTGCTACCACCTCCCAAGTGGGAGATCATGTGGTGGCGGAAAGCGGAGTACCATATTCTTCACACTCACCTCCCTTGGTCCAACAGCCTTCCCATGAGGATTCATCGCTCCATCCTCCCGCAGAAGATCATGTTGATGATACCCGTCTGGATTTTGGTCCTAATGCTCCTTTTTGGGAGACACCCATCGGATAGGCCATTGCCTCATTTGGCACCCATGTAAGTTCTCCTGAAAGTGAAGAAGAACGCAGGTAATACCGTTCTGCTATCCTCCATGCACAGGAGGTAGAAAAGCAGATTGACAACATACTAGGTTCTTCACCAGTTCGTTCCACATTCCTTCTTGTGGGATATCGTTCATTAGCCGATTCTATGAGACCCATTGAACCGATCATAGATCGTCCGTTAATAACCCATAACCCAGGTCAAATTTCCACCCCTCTCACCTCTTATGTTATGTCTGATCTAAATCCACCCAGATCTTTTGCATCTGGGGCCCAACCTTCAATTCATGTGTCTTCAGTATCTTTGAATGCCGGGGGGCAACCCCCGGCACGACCTACGTTATCTGATCTCGAAGTTGTACCTAGTCAAGAGCAGACCTCTAACATAAAAACATCTACAGTTTTTGTCCCTCCCACCCAAACCAATGTGGTAAATCCCCCATCTAGTTCAGGTCAGCCCTTCAGGGCACAACCTGTGGCCATTCAGTCTTCTAGTGGTTATGGTTATTAAATACATGTAGGCAATCATCCATCTAATCCTACTAGAATTCCATTCCCTAGCAACACTTTTACACCATGGGGGCAACCCAACTGGTCTTACATGCTAACCACGGGAGGGATACCCATACATACCGCGGGAGGTGTGGGAGGACCACATTATGGAGATCCTCCCCCTAGGGGACCTAATGGTCTTGGAGGGCCTAGCGGCCCTCCTCATGGTCCTGGCGGTCCTAGTGGTCCTGAGGGACCTGGTGGCTTTCCTCCCTATGGCTCTGGAGGGTCTGGTGGTCCTCCACCTAGTGGTTCTGGTGGCCCCGAAGGTTTCCCACCTCCTGAAGGTTCCGAAGGGTCTGGTGGTCCCCCTCCTGGTGGTCTTGGTGGTCCTGGTGGCTCTGGCGATCCTCCTCCTGGAGGCCCTGGTGGTGCTAGTGGTCCTAATTCTAGAAATCAACCCCCCATGGGCAGATTTCCCGATAGTTCTTCCTCACAGCAACCTGTTTTTCAGTCAACCTATGGCCCTACTGGTAATTTCATGCCATATCAATATTACCAGTATGTGCAGCCCAATAGACAGTTAGCTTTCCTTGCAACTTTGGACTTGCCTGATTTGTCCAAGTTGATTAATGATCCCATTCGACACAATCCCTCATGGCTTCCCATTCCGGTAAAGTTACCATCGGACATTCCAAAATTCGATGGGAAGCAGGGTGAAGATCCGCAGAACCATGTCATGAATTTTCATTTGTAGTGTTCCTCGAACTCCCTCATGGATGATTCCGTTCGGTTACGACTCTTTCAGTGAACTTTGACCGGTACGGTCGCAAAGTGGTATATTGAAATCCCACAACATTCGTTTGTGGATTTTGGCTCGTTGGCAACCGTATTCCTTACGCACTTTCAGCTCCCTATTCGTTATGAAACGGGCACTGATCTTTTAAATTCTCTGTGACAGAACACCTCCACCCACATTTCTGATCATATTCACGAGTGGAGAAGGCAAAGAAGGCTTATTAAGGCCCCTATTCCGGATCAGTTGTTAGCTAATTTGTTCACTAAGTCCTTGTTGCCTCCTATTGCCCGAGATGTGGCCATGGGCGATGCCGTTACCGAAGAGCAGGCTATTAGTCAGGCTCAGTACCTAGACTTGGTCTATTCCCAGTCCGGGATCCTTTGTGACCTGATTCCTCAAGCTCCTCGCCCCAGCACTGACCCTGCCAAGCCATCAGCAGAAGTACCTATTGACAGGATTGTTGGTTCAATCCAGTTCCCATCCGTAGCGAAACCTGCCAAGCAAACCCAACCCACTACTCCTTTGAATCCCAAGGTTTCTGCCGAGGTCAATTCTATTCAAAGTACTCAAACCTCGGGTAATAAAAAGAAAGGTAAAAATCGAAATAAAAAACCTGGAAACCAACCAGAGGCCCCACAATCAACCCATAACAACAACAACATAGGGAAACAGAAGGCTAAATACCCTTGTTTGTTATGTGGTGGTGACCACTTCTCTAAGGAGTGTCCCCATCGGGATGAAATCTCCCAGTTTTTTAAGTCTAACCCCACACCTGCAGTACTTACGGATCCTTTCCCCTCTCAACAACAACTGGTAGACCACATGTTGAACCAAGGTACCTCTAGTTCATGAGAGGAAATTCGTATGATGTCCTCAGATACCATCCATTTGCAAACTCGAAGCCAGAATTATGATAAACCCACATATAAGCAATAAGATCAATATTCTTTAGGGAGAGCTCCCTCTAGTAGTTCTCTGAAATCCTCGTCTACTATCCCCTTATCTATCGAGAAGCCTACTCTCGATATGATTTTGCACCCACCAAAGAATACTCTTCGGAAGGCTGTCTTTAATCCCAATGCCCGAGCTACTCAATTCTATAATGTGGTTGAAGACCTCGCTCAGGCACCTTATGCGATGTCTACCCTAGAAGTACTCCAAAGTTGTCCTACACAGCGCAAGAACTTGTTGACTGCATTAGGAGCTGTAGACCCGGATAACACTAACTTGATTCACTTCAATGTTGAGAACTATAAACCTTGATTACTGCATAAACTTGCTTTTCATATCATTACAAAAGTAGTGGGAAAGAAAGTCTTTCAAACGGTACTAGATGAAGGAGCTTCGACCTTGGTGTTATCTCTGACTTGTTGGAAAGCTCTTGGCTCTCCCGAGCTTGTTACATCACCTACGACCCTTAAAGCCTTTGATGGACGAGGATTCCAACCCTGCGGCCTCATATCAGCCCTAGCGGTCGAGCTGGGGGGCAAAACCGTTTCCATCCAAGTAGAAGTGGTAGATGCCCCTTTAGATTATAACCTCCTTTTAGGATGAAATTGGTTCTATGCCATGAATACCATTGCTTCGATAGTATTTTGAACGGTCCAATTCTCGCATCTAGGGAGAATCGTTACTATTGACCAGCTTGATTTCTGTATGCCGGATGTTACTACCTCCACGGCTAATAACATCCCCATGTTAGGTCAGTCCCCTCCTCCTTACCAGTCAATTGGGGTAGGTATGTTGAAGGATTCATCCCTTATGGGGATTTTTCCCTCCACTCCTCCTAGCACGGATACCGCGACAGTACACATGATTGCCTCATTTAATATTGAGCCCCAAGGCACAAATGTTGTTGAGTCCACCTTGTTGAGTCCGCACGAAGCTATGTATGACACCATTCAAACTTGCTCTAATGATCACACTAATGACATTCATTTAGTGGCTTTGGATCCTTACCATTTACCGTACTGGTTAGCACCTTCTCTTCCAGTTCTAGACTATCTCTCTGAGACTTTCCCTTCCGATGAGTCCATTACAGAGATCATGAACATGGGTGAGCCCATTTGGGAGGATCACCATCATAGATCCATGTTCCTCCCCAATACTAGTCCGGGCAGCCATGATTTTGCATCCTTGTTTCCTACTGATATTGTCAACGTTCCGCAAAGTCCTATATTGTTGCAAAATACAGATTCTGAAGGAAACCTTTGCAACATTACTCAGACCAACCCAATTGACATATCAACCAAGCCTGATGTTATTGAGCATGTTCATGTTGGGCAGAACTGCTCCACAGATGAATCTGAAGCATATAAGGCACTTTTTAAGGAATTTCGTGATAGTTTTGCCTGGTCCTATGAAGAGATGCCGGGGATTGACCCTTCCATTGTGGTCCACGAGATTAAAACTTATCCCATGGCTAAACCTGTCAGGCAGAAACTTAGGGAAGTCCATCCTAGGAAGGCAGCAGCTATTAAAGCTGAGATTGAGAAACTTCTGAAAGTTGGTTTTATCTATCCTGTACCTTTGACGGAATGGGTATCAAACATTGTCCCCGTCAACAAAAAGCAGGGCACCATTAGAGTCTGTATTGAATTTAGGGATTTAAATAAAGCTTGTCCCAAAGACAACTTTCCTACCTTGCACATCAATCGGATTATTGACAACTGTGCTGGAAGTGTCATCTTTTCATTCATGGATGGCTTCTCCAGCTACAATCAGATTGAGATATTGCTCGCCGATCAGCATAATACGGCATTCATTTTCCCATGGGGAACCTTTGCATATAAGAAGTTACCTTTCAGCTTGAAAAACACTGGCGCCACGTTTCAGCATGCGATGTCCTATGCGTTTCACAACATTAAACATATTGTTGAACTATACCTTGATGACCTCCCTGCTCATTCACAGTGACGGGAGGACCACCCTGGTCATCTTCGAGACATATTCCTGAGATGTTGTCATTATAATATATGGCTCAATCTGCATAAATGTGTTTTTTGCGTTGAGATGGGACGTCTGCTTGGCTTTGTGGTATCCAAAGATGGCATCCAGATAGATCCTTTGAAGATTGCCGCCATCATTAATCTACCAGCCCCAACCACCATCCTTGAACTCCAAAGTTTGCAGGGGAAGGCAAACTTTCTCCGTCGTTTTGTGTGCAATTTCGCTGAGAAAACGCACGGTTATATGCGTCTCCTTAAGAAGAACACTCCATTCTTCTGGGATGACCAGGCCCAATGCACCTTTGATAGTCTTAAGCATGCTCTGACTCATTCACCTGTGATACACCCCCCCGACTATTCAAAGGATTTTCTCTTGTATATTGCTGCCTCCGCTACTACCATCGCCATGGTTTTAGTGAAAGACAATCTCCACAGTCAGGAGCATGTGATTTATTACGCCAGTAATAATCTTATTGATTCTGAAACCCATTATTCACATGTGGAGAAGCTAGCTTTGGCCACGGTCATTACTGTGCAAAATTTTTGTCACTACATTCTACTTCGCAATACCACCGTATTGGCAGACCAGAACCTGATGTACTACATTCTGACTCATCAGGTACTCGGGGGCAAGTACTCCCGTTGGATCGTCATCCTTCAGGAGTTTGATCTTGAGTTTGCCAAGGCTACATCAAAGAAATCCTTGGTTTTTTCAAAGCTTATATGTGACCTTCCCTATGCTACCACGGAATCTGAGCCCAGCGATTCATTTCTGGATGAATTCCTATTCCTAATTAGCACTACTGATCCTTGGTATGGAGATTTGTTGATTTATCTCCAAACCCAGCGTTTTCAGCCGCATCTATCTTGTGATGATCGCCGTCGCATTCGTCACCATGCAAAATACTACCTCATCTTGAATGATACCTTGTATAGACATGGGATTGAATCCATTCTCCGGCGATGCCTCACTCATGAGGAGGCTGAACACGTGTTAAATGATTGCCACTCTGGTGCATGTGGTGGTCATTTATTTGGGATGGCTACAACCCATAAAATTCTTCGCGCTGGCTATTTCTGGCCTTCTGTCTTCAAAGACTGTCATGAGGCTGTTCAGAAATGCCCACCATGCCAACATTTTTATCCCAAAAAGTGCACCCATCTTGCTCTGCTTCACCCCGTCATTGCCGTTGGCCCTTTTTCCAAATGGGGGATTGACTTCATGCATTGTAAACCTACCTCGGTCGGGGGGCATGGTTACATCATCGTAGCCATGGATTATTTTACAAAATGGGCTGAGGCCATGCCTACATATGCAGAAGATGGTAAGGTTGTCACTCTCTTCTTGTTCAATGATATCATAGCTAGATTTGGAGTTCCGCAGTCCATCGTCACTGATCACGAATCCCATTTTCGTAATAAAATGATGCAGGAACTGAGTGCCAAGCTAGGTTTTCACCATGAAAACTCTATGTTGTATTATCCACAAGCTAATGGTTAGGTAGAGGCCATTAACAAGGTTTTGAAAACTATGCTTCATCGGATGGTTGGAGATCATAAATCTAATTAGCATCTCGTTCTTTTTTCCGCTCTTTGGGTTTATCGGAATTCTGTGAAGATATCCACTAGTTTCACACCATTCTAGCTCGTCTATGGACTTGAAGCTGTCTTGCCTATCCAATGTCAGATTCCATCTTTACAACTCACCGTCGAACTTCTCCCAGACACTTCCGCAGAGGAAGCAAGATTTTGTACTTGAATAACCTTGATGAAACTCATAGAGATGCTGCCTTGGCTAATGAGGCACATAAGAAATGCGTCAAGGCACAGTACGATAAATCCGTCCAGCCCCATGTTTTCAACGAGGGTGACCTAGTTTTGACTTATGATCAGAGATATGACAAGCTAGGAAAGGGTAAGTTCGAGTCTATGTGGTATGGACCTTTCGTTATTTCCAAGGTGTTAGAGAAAGGAGCCTATGAGTTGGTAGATTATGATGGAATCCCTTTAGGGCAACCTCGCAATGGGTTGTACCTGAAAAGGTACTATGCCTAGGTCTTCTTGGATGGTATCTTGTATATATGTATATTGATTGACTTTCAGTGTGTTTTCAATATTTTCAAGATGGTTTTGAGTTTTGGTGCCCGCATCTATTTATACCATGTTTTGGTCATGCAGATGGCTTTCTACGGCTTCGCTGATGGTGCTTGCCGCCACACCTTGAATCTAGCCTCGGCTGCTTGGGTTCTCTATTCCCCAGCTGAAGATTTGGTCATTTCAGGAGCAGTTTGCTTAGGTCCCGCTACTAATAACATCGTCAAGTATGAAGCAGTCATCGGTCTTCTGACTGAAGCTGCCTCCCAGGATGTCCGTGATCTAGTAGTTTTGATGGACTCTCAACTCGTGGTTTGCCATTTAAACCATATCTACACCATTAGGAACCCAGTGCTCCTACGCCTCTTCCGGAGGGTATGTTTGTTAGAAAGATCATTTGGAACCATTACATATAGGCATATCCCTAGGGAACATAATGTAGTTGCTGATTACATCCTAGATTGGCATATTGCCCATTCATGACGTTAATCAAACATGGTACACTGTAAATAAACATTTAAAGACACATAGAACTCATAGAAAATGCATTCATCCATTTGAAACGTATAAACATCATATAAAAGTCTATATATATACATACAAAAAATAGGTCCCGAGACCTCTTTTGAAGCGTGTAGGCTTTCAGGCAAAATCATCATACAAAAATCCTGAAGCTATTAGCTTTCAGTATACATGTCTCATCTACTAGTGGTGCTCGTGATAGCACATCACTGCTCGAGCCACCCTGCGAAGTAGCCTGCTGAATCGGCCTGGTACTCCTGTCGTAGATCTCCGATATCTAGTCGGGAGATCATCTATGTCAGCATCTGGGATGTCCAGAGTCAACCTCTCAAGGTTCTCCTCTAGCTCCCCGGTGATATCATCACCCTGTGGCACGAAGCGAGCTCCGGCTCGCCTATCTAATGGAGATGCTCCTCCAGGCCTCGCTGCTTCGACATCTGTGTGAAGACAAATAGGTCTCGTCACTTATCATAAAAAAATTATAAAACATAAAAAACATAAAAACATTTTTCATCTTTAGGGTTTCTTGTTTCTTACCAATGTCTCCCCACTGCCCTCCAGGTGGGAGTGGTAGGTCGGTATCACCTGTAAAATATGTGCCCGCATAGGCATAGTCCTCGACCATGAGCATCTGATCCTGCAACCATCTAAAGAACGCGTCACCGAACTTCACTTTGCCCCTACCGCTCCTCTGCAAGCCATGACCTGGACCCACCTCAGCATGTGGGGGTCCCATGCTCTCGGACTCTGAAAAGTCACCTGGGGCCTCATCTGGGGGATCTGCTCAAAGAAGAAACAAGCTAAAATGGAACCAAAGTCGAATTTTTTCAGCTCTCCCTGCCGACATTTAGTCAGCTGATACTTGAAGATTAGAAGCAATGCTTCCGCCCAGTTGAAGACTGTAGGTGCCATTGTCTCTAGGGCATATATCATATGTGCCCTGGAAGCCTGATGTACACCCTGGCTTCCTGCCACCCTCTGCATGGTGAATAGAACGATCCGTAGAGCCCTGTCTGTCACTGCCCTGATGGGGATTTTCTTCCCCGATGTACCTGTACCTGGTGCACAGTGTCGATCTATGAGCTCTCTGGTGGTAATGTCCCCACCACGAGAACCAGTCAGTGAGATAGAGGCACCCCGTCTCGATAGGCCAATCAGGAAGTAGATGTCCTCTACCTCCATTGTAAGTATATGTGCCCCCACCTCGAAATACTGCTATTCTGGTTTCCACATTCTCAGTATGTGTTTCAGTAGTCTCTTGTGGGACACCATGCTCGGTGTTTGGAAGAATTTTAGAAGTCCACAGTTCTGGAGTGCGGCAATACACATCGGATTCCTTTCAGCAGTGGTATCCTCATCATCATGAGTTCTTTCCTTCCATATCACCATATTTTGGAAGCCTAGACCTGCCAAAACAACAATGGTATACATCAACATCATTCTTAAATCATTATAAATCAAGAGAATGAGCTAGTTTTGTGTATATCATTGGTTAAATTTCTCCACGTCCGGCACCGCCTGTGCTCTGTTGGAGATAGGCAGTGGCATCGCCTGTTCAGCTTGTCTTTGGCGTGGTTCTCAGGTGGTACCGCCTATCCCACAAGGGGTAGCCGCGGTGCCCGCAAATAGGATTTTAGGGCTTGCCAAATAGGCCTAAAACCCCATCAAATCCTAAAATGAAAGCTGTGAAATGAAAGGAGAAGGTCTTAGCTCTTACCTGCAACTAACGAGACTGAAAATGGATGGTGGAAACTCCCGGTATCAACTGTGGAAGATCTGTCTAAAAAATGCTCCAAGTGCTCTCTGCTAAGAGGTAAATAGTGAAATGTTTGGTTTTTTACTATTTACTTGCCTTATATAGACATTTTTTGGGTTTGACCTAGTATAGTTTTGATATTACATCATGTTTTGGTCAAAATCTATTTGTCGTAATCCCGTAATGTTGATTTTGGATACATTTAACACTTGTTTATGAGTTGTCTGTAGGTTGACTTTAGTAAAAGCTTTGGAAAGTTTGTTTATGGCTTTTTCGTACTTTCACAAAACGGAAAAGGTTGTTGAGTGTTTATTATGACACTTTGTCACGCTCATTAAAAATCTAGTATCAAAGTTCCGAGTCTAGTTCAAGTTTCTTTCCAGGCTCGTAAAATACAATATTGTGTAAAGAAACGTTATGGAGTCTTCTTTTTAGATCTTCTTTCAAACTCCTTAAACATGAAAAGATAGTCGAGTCCGTTTCTAAATCTTTCCAGGCTCTTGAAAAGTGACATTGTGTAAAGAAACTTCATGGAGTTCTCTTTAAACCCTTTTCAGACTCCCTAAATATGAAAAGATCATCGAGCGATCTTATCTTCTTCACGCTCATTAAAGTATTTGAAGAGTCGTCTATCCGACGGTAGGCTATCTCTTTCTCGGTTCGGACAGTACTATTTACGAGAAAGGAACACTTCAGCCAGTCATGACTGGAAGAGTTCTCTAAGGTATGATTTTACACTTTTTTCGGGCCTTAGAGACTAAATCATACGAAAAAGGACCCCCATGGAGTCTTCTTCCGTATTCGTTCAGAATCTCTAAACATGAACGATACCGAGTTTTCTTTCAATGGACTCATTAAAAATTAAACATTGAGAGACCCGTTTTGGGAACGAACCCATCCTCTCTCAGGTTCGTAAAACATATGAGACTGGACTTGTCTTATGACAAGCTATATCAAGTGTTTGTTACCCTATTTGAACTCGTAAAACCGAAAAGAGGCACTCATCGATCATGATGGGGGAAATGGGAAAGCGAATCATTTTGCAAATAATGGCAGTTGTTTGTCGTTACCTTTAAAGATGGCACTTGTCTGCACAATCATGTTAGTCAATTGGGTATTCAACTGATCTCCATGACGATCCACTTTCATGAGTCATGTCAATCCTTTGAGTCTTTCAAAAGAATGCATTGTCCACTATCGCATTGTGTATCTGTCCTGTCTAGTCATGCTGCCAAGTCATTTTTGTCGTGCCGTCCATTGTTCAAAGGGAATCTGAAGAAGTCTTACCTCTACAGTATACACAGCCTTTGTGTCAGTATCTTTGAGTCAGTCATATGGTTACTATGTTCACATCATTCCAGAACTATGTTCCGAGTTTCGTGTTGTCGATGTGGGACTCATCATGGCTCTCCTTCGACGAGACTTTTCCTGTCGAAGTCAGCTCGTCATCCGGGAAATAGTCTTAGAAACAATATTTAGCACCTTGAGATCTATATGCCTTAATGACAGATTCTCTCACTTTCGACATTGGTTCACATCATTGACATTTGATCAATAGAATCGATTGGGTGTTCAACATCAGGACATCTATTTGCATTCAGTAGATTGTACTAGGGTACCTTGGGAATCATTGACATCAATGGTGATCTCCCTCACACTTGTTAACGGTTCATATCATTGGCCGGTAATCAAGTGGTTTCTACCATGTTTGACTTCAGATCATTGTAATCACATGGATAGAATCGTATTTTGTGGAAGACGAGACGAAGACCCTGGGTATCTGTTTAAAAGTGCTCATTCCTTTTCCCTAGGTTGTGATGGAGTTTTGTATATCTAGCATGGATCCCCATTTGTATGGTCGTGGCTATGCTCAAATTTGCGTCTGTATGACATAGATCTACGTTGTATGTTTGGTAGCTATGTCCAAGTTTGAGTCCTCTATCACATGGATCTACGCTGTATTCTAGTAGCCATGCTTGTTTATTCCACTCATGGATCTGCCTTGTATTGTTTTGCAGCTATGAGTTTGGTTACTTGTGTCTATGAGTCAACATACTGATGTACTACAGATTCCTACTTGACTGCATACTCCGATTGAGCCAACATTCTCGTCTCCTGGCAACGACTTGTTCTCAAAGCTCTCGTTTATCATACCACTCTAAGACTCATGCTTTGGGGGGCATCCTGTTATACCAAAATCCTGTCACCATCATGTGATAAGACCTTTGACATACCTACTTGCCCTGAAATCCCAACTTCTAGAGTGAAGACTAAATGGTTTCTTATCAGTCTGTCATACAAATTCCCAGCACCGCTCATGCTCCCTTATCCAGGAGCGATACCCCTGCTCGCACCACCTTTCATTGGTTGTCCACAAGCAGTGCCACCGCCTGTTACCCTTGGTCAATAGGTGATTATTACCAGAACCGCTTTGTCAAAGAAGTAAAAGCGTGGTACCCTGGGTAAAAGGGTAAAAAGAGAAGCTTCTCGAGGCTTCTAGATGATAAGCCTCGAGATATCTCTTATCCCTACTACTGTGGGTTGGTTGAGCTTGAGATCCCTCATCCTAGGATCTTAGAGGCCACCTCACCCACTGATTTCTCAACCATCTCTATCCATTTAGCCCTATATATATGAGCTCATAGCCATGGTTGAGGGGAGAATATTGAAGGTATTGTTATGCTGTTGGACTGACTCTTGGCCCAAGATCATTTGGAGAGAGCATAGAGAGCTAGAGTCGAAGCTTTTGGGGATGAAGAGCTGGTTTCACGGAGATGCATGTCAACACTAAGGCTTGGTTGTAAACTTCTTCATATTTCTAATGCAAGTTGATTTTCTGTCCCATATATATTGTTGATGTTTGATTTCAGATATTTATTGCTAGATTCCTTAGTCACTAGCATAGATTAGTAGATCATATTCTGGTTGCTTTGATCTATTTCGTGTTGAACTCTTTTGTAGGTACACAAGTGAACTATCAAGGCCTCGTATTCCAGATATCTACAGCGTCTAGGGGGAGTTATCAACCTCTGTGATCTATTTGTTTTTGGATCTGAACCATTCCGACCAGCAAAACACCTTGCTGTCTGCAAGAGGTGAAATATTTCGATCAACACCCCCTCAAATATTTCCTTGTTTCTCGTTGTCCAGATATTCCCCATATATATCTAGGAAGAGCTTCCCAGGCCCTCGCGAAATCTGGTTTGTTGAGAAGTGAACCTTGATAGTAGTCTTTCGATCTTGCAAAAATATCATCCCAGTTCATTGGCAGAGTCAATTCAAATTGCATCTCCTTGTAGGATTGATGTCACACCTCCCTGGATAATTTGCACTCTAAAAAAGGCACTGAAGGGACTCCTCAAACTCCTTGCAGAGAATGCATCTCAGTGGGCCTTCCAGACCTCTTTTTCTCAAATTATCTGCTATTAAAGTTTTGTGATGGCCGAGTCTCCAGAACAAAATGTTGATCTTGGGCAGACCATCCTTACTCCAGATCTTCTTCCATTTTCCATCATTGTTGCTTCTGCGATAAACCTCATCAATTGATCTATATCATGCCTTCACTGTGTAACATTCATATTTTCCCCAGCATCTCTCATCCTTCAGCGTGCGATGTATTGGTGTTGTAAACACCGTGATGAGTGCAAGGAATTCAAAACTAAGGTGGTCGACCTCCAGCTCAAGCCACCATGACCACCTCCCATTACTCGACCATTCAGACAAATCGTGCAATGAATTGATGTCCATTCCCTCTAATTTCTACCTTAACTTAGGAAACACTTGCGCTAGCACATCTAGCGAGACTAATGCGGAGTGGTCTGTCGAAATTTTGATATCCTTGTCATTGCCAGGACTCCACTTCAATTTTTGTGTAATTATGTGAGCCGCGTTTTTGCACATTTCCCAAATCGGCAATCCCCTTATGCTCATGCACATATTGTCCAAACATCTATTTCTGTTGCCGGACAGGTATTTTCTTTGCAAAAACAATTTCCACCATGCATCTTTGCCAGTCATGACTCTCCACAGGATTTTAGCTCCGAGAGCTAAGTTCATTTTCATTGGGTCTCTTACATCAGTGCCTCCATGAATTTTAGGTTTGCAGATAGTCTCCCAATTTACCAAATAATTTTTTTTACTATTGTCAGTTTTGTCTCCTTGCCACAAGAATCTTCTGATTTCTCTTTCAAAGTCCTTCATAATTTTTTTGGGGGCAAGAGAGATCGAGCAGGAGTAAATGGGATATGAAGAGAGGACGAAATTGATAAGAGAGAGCTTTCCAGCTGGATTAAGCCACCTTGTCCCCTAAGAGTTGATTTTTTTCTTGATCTTATCTATCATCCCTTGCCAATCTGCCGCCCTTTTTTCCCTTTGAATATCGGGATCCCAAGGTAATTGAAGGTATTCTAGATTGCAATTCCTTCGAAATAGAGATTTCTTGCTATCTTTGTCAGCGTTCCTGTGGTGCAATTCCAACCGTATAATTTGGATTTTGCTGAGTTTATTTTTCCATCAGTTACTTTGAGGAAGGTGGATAGGACTGAGTTGAATCTCCATGCAATTGTGATAGATGCACCTCCGAGCAGAATGGTATCATCAAAAAACTGTGCATGGTTGGCAACCTTCACACTCTGGCTATCTTTAATCCTCTAAGATCGCCAAACTCCTACAAGAGCTATAGCTTTCTGCTCGTGGATTCAACCACTAAAAGATAGAGGAAAGGGGACATCGGATAGCCTTGCTGAATCCCCCTGGTTTCCTAGAAGAACTTTGAAGGTCTGTCGTTAACTAATGGTGCGATACAAGGCCTAATTATACAGGCTTTGACCTACCTTACAAATATTTCAGAGAAACCAAACTTAGACATGACTTCAAATAGAAAAAATGATTTACCCTATCAAATGCATTTGTTATATCCAGTTTAATTGCCATACCTTATTGCTTCCTTTCCACGATGGAGTGACTTGATTCTTGTATGATGATGATGTTATCTAGGATCTGACGCCCTGCTACAAATCTGAAATGAGGCAGCCCATGATGTTTTTCATTCTTGTGGCCAAAATTTTTGACAGAATTTTAGAAGAGGTGTTGCACAAGGAGATTGGTCTGAATCTATCAAGTGTTGAAGGGTTCTTTTCTTTAGGTATCAAGGGGAAAAAAGATGAATTGGTTTCCCCACCAATATTGTCTTTTTCCCTTGTCCAATTGAGCATTTTTTTCAGATCTTCTTTTATTATTTTCCAGGCTACTCTATAAAAATTGAATGTGAAGCCATCAGGCCTTCGTGCTTTATCAACATGGAGTGACCATATTGCACTTCTTACCTCATGTTCCAAGATGGGATTTTCCAACTCCCTATTTTCTGCATTTGAAATGATCGATGGAATACCATTGAGTAAGTCCTGTTGCGCTTCTGGATCTGTCTCACCTGTGTTTGCATAATGTTCTTGAAAATGACTGAAGGCGTGATCTTTAAGCTCTTCTTGCCCCATTATCATGTTTCCCTAGCTATCCTTCAGCTCCTTGATGGAATTGTAGCTTTGCTACACCTTGGTTTCCTTATGGAAATAATCAATGTTGTTGTCTCCACCCTTCAACCATTTATGTCTAGATTTGATTCTCCATCCCTCTTCAATCTGCCTTGCAGCCTTTAGAATTCTGAGATTTAGCTCTTTCTCCTGCTTTAAATGCTTTGTGGACACCTTTTCCACCTCCATTATGCTTTGTAAAGCTGCTAAATCCCTTTGTAAACTGATTTTTTGCTTGGTGGGTTCCTCAAAGTATTCCTTCACCCATTTCTTTAAGGCATTTTTCACTGCTCCAAGCTTGGACTCCCAAATGTAACTAGGGTATCTGAAATGATGGGTGTTCCACTCCCTTTGGATTAGCTCCATTATTTTCACATCATGCAACCAGATCAGATTGAATTTGAAGGGGATGGGCACGAGATTGATAGGCGGGGATAAAATCAACACCAATGGTTTATGATCTAACACTGCTGAAGGGAGAGCATGAGAGGTAGGGAGGAGATCTTTCTGCAAGAAAGTGGATCTTACCATAAATATGTCTAGCCTTGCTGCAACGTTCCCAATTTCGACTCTTTTGTTGCTCCATGTGTACTTCTCGTTCCTCAGAGGAATATCCAGCAGATCCAGATACTCCATCTTCTTGTCGAAGGGGTCCCTAACCTTTGTGCCTCCTCGCTTCTCACTTTGTGACCTAGTAGTGTTGAAATCCCTAGCAATGATAAGATCTTTCCCACTCATCTCCTCTTTGAGGTTGTTAAGATCTTCTCAAAATGTTGTCTTGTCCCTATAGTGTGTTGGCCCATATACATTACATATGTGTTAAGGCCTGGAAAATCTCAGGTAACAATAGCTAGGGATTCTCCCCAGTAAACGTTCCCAACTAGCCCGTTACTGTTTGGTATGGGGAATCTATCTAGCTACCGTAGGTCAAGTAACAAAATACAAGGTTTTACCGGTTACGGCCCGATCCACCGTCTATATTTTTAGTTTTTTGAATTTAAGTATGATATGCAAGTGTCTATCTAAGAATGCAGATTGATAGAGAATATGAGGAGCGGTCACAATGTGATGCGCAGGTTATTACCTCTTG
>LPNX011131616.1:394825-450088 GCA_001517045.1 Pseudotsuga menziesii | reverse complement strand
GAAACTAAAACTAACTATCTAACCTATCCCTAGGGAGCAAGATTATCATTTATCAATGAGTAATGTATTTCTGTGCATGCATTAAGAAAAATCACAGATAATTGTTACTTATTTCAAAACACATGAACATTAATAGATATATGAACAACAAGATAGCTTATTGTTTATGAAAAGCCTTCATTACTCATAGTGGAAATTTCACAGAATAACCTAGAGCGCATTCATAACAAGAACATAGGTTCAAAGAGTTAGAATGATATTATAGTCAATGGACACAAAGCTAAAAATGAAATAGTTCACATTCAACAAATCCATAGCACAACATTTGAAAGGTTCCACCAAGCTTTCTCCAACAGGAAACTTGTAATTCTTATTGCACAAGGAAATAGTTCTTCTTACAACATGTTCTCACAAATCTCATTGGGAAAAAGTCCACTCTCTACATTTAACTCTCCTATACTTATACAAAAAAGCAAAACTTTTGGGCTGCCCCAATATGACTTTTGGGCTTACCCAACGTTTCAATCCAAAACTTTGTCCTGTAGTGAGTGCTCATACATCATACAATATATTAAATTTAAAACAAAAATTTAATAGAGAACTTTTATGAAGAGGGCCCCGCTTGATCATTAAAGAACCTTTTCCATGCCTGGGCTTCCGCTGCTATGCTTTCAAATTCTGAGGGTTCAAGAAAACGGATGTTAATCTCATACTTTGCATACTAATTCTTAACCACCTCTATTCTTACTGGACTCAAGCATAGCTGATCTTCAAGTAAATGGATGCTAACTGCTGCATGAGCTACTGCATTCTTCAGGATCTGCTCATCTAAATCCTTGACTTGTTGTATCTTCTATTCATCCTCCTGGTACCTGCTCTGTAGTAGTTTTGTGAACAACTCATGCTCTGGTATTGCATCCAGTCTTTGTTCTGTAGCAACTTGGCATCTATTGTATGTGACCAGCACCCTTATGCAGTATTCAACACAAGCTCCCCTCGTTTTCTTCATAGTCTTCTTGAATTCCTCCACAGTATTTATTGCAAACTCTAATAATTCATAGTCATGCTTTAAACTATGTCAATCCTTACCTGGTAGCTCTAGTGTCTTCGTAGATATATTCCACCTTAGTAATGATTTCCACATCCGGTTCTCCCTCAGCAACAGGAGCCTTCTTCTTTTGTCTTTTAGACATATCTCCTTTGAAGAAGTTGCCCTGTCTTGGACCAAACATGTTCTTAGGCTATTGGAGCTTTTAGTTAGTGTTCTAAGAATGAAGAAAAACAGTATAAAAACATTTACTTCTTCCATATGCATTCTCAACAGATAAACTATCAGAAAATTAATGCATAATCGACAGGCAAAAAGAACTTCTACAAACTAGGTCTGAAAATTTCTAAGTCTGTTTGCAACTAAAACATGAACCAGATAGCACATACATCATTTAAACTGAAATGCATTCTAACTCTTTGCCAAAATGAAAAACCCCTATCAATGATGCTAGTCTTCAAAAGTGTGGCCCTATCTGGAACACACGGGAATCCCAATCTGAGTGAAAATCAAACCCTCCGGCGTCCTAAACAAAATATGTTAAATGCCTATGACAGAAAGAGAACTGAAAACTCCCTCCCCGGATGGCCATAAGCAACCCCACAAAAAACGGTGCAGACAGCATAACGCTTTTCTGCACCGACTTCCTAAACCTTCGGTCCGGGATCGAGCTTCCATAATGGTTCAAAGCAAGCTCAGGAAAAGAAAACCCCCGACCGCAAAACTGTCAATTTGACCAATACCTCACGCTGTAAGGATAAACCATTCAATCTAGACATATAACTACACCACGGCGGGCAAACCTAACCAGGAGAACACCCTAGTTCCCAAAATGACCAATACAATCAAAAGGAAGGAGAAACCATGACTAGCCTACCTGGAAAGCAAACTGCAGTCGACGGGATGGTCCAACACTTCCACGGCAGCACCCCAAACGAATGAAATCCTGACAGATAAGCACAGATGCACAGTTTGACTCGACAGGGACAGAGCAAGCGTGAGTTTTTTACAAGGATAAACAATAAAATAATACCTCATCCTAATATATAGACTTCTTGGTGAAAAATGTCGGCAGGAAAAAACTTCCATCGGTGAGCGGAATAACTAAGCATTGGGCGATTAGTTCACCAAGGAGTTGCAACGGTGGGAGCCATATAGCCTAAGGGTTCCGTGGCAAAATAAAACGTCGATGAAATCAACACTAAAAAACTACAACATTGGGGATTGGAACTACTACAGCATCGGATGGTTAGTTCGCTAAGGAGCCGCAATAGCAGAAGTCACATGGACTAAGGGTTTTGCAGCAATAGAAAACATCTGCGAAAACTAGAACAAACCATCGGCGAACAGAACAACTATATGTCGGATGTTTAGTTCATTAAGGAGCTGCAACGATGGAAAACAATCAGACTACGACTTTTGATCAAAGTTATAAACCGTTCCGAGAGCGAAGAGAAAACAAAAATAATGAAAAGCAATAAACCACGGAATTGGCAAGGGTAAGAACTAACTTATCGGAACATTTGCCATCTACCCTCTGAAACTGCGGCGACTTAGAAGACTAATGCTCCGACAGTGATAAGCAAAATAACACCGAAAATCAAAAAGTGAAAGTTTTTTGAAAAATAAACGAAGTAGATAAACCATCGGCGAAAAACATGACTCCCGTCGGCATGTTCATTAGTTAGCTTCCGCAATGGTGGCTGTGTAGAGGACTACAGCCCCGATTCACTGTTCAATAAACTTCCGACAGCGAAAAATGAAATCATCCATAAGTAAAAAAACTTCAAACTTCACAATCAAAAGCATTTGTATACAAAAAATAATCACTCAACCTCCGAAAGTGGTAACAATTGAACTCAATTCAAACCCATGAAAATCCAAATTTATAAAAGAGGAAAGACAGAGTTCAAGAATCCAAACACTCCCAAGCAAGATAAAATTAAAAGGAGGGTCCAAAATTTAAAAAAAATTGAGAAAATAGTTGCAGCTGCAACAAATGGCGACTACCTGGTGAACCCAAATCTCTGGACAACTTCTTCCTTAAGTAACAGACTGTTTGACAATAAAACCAACATGACGAATTCTTCTAGATGTTTGGATTTCCCAAATGGCAAATATATGTACTTTTAATCATTGATGATAGTCCAATTCAGGAAAATGGAAACCAATATTTCAAAGTCAAGGTAACTCTTTTGAGGCCAGGAATATGAGTTTCATTTTTTACCTCTGTCTTCGGGTAGCTTCTAGTTTGGACACCACAGGATTGTAACATATGGTAAACAAAAATATTCATTTGTTCCTCATTCCCATGCCAATTTGCACTTTTTGTGCTTTTGGACTTTTGTCCTTTCTTTTGAGTCCTCCTGCATGCCTTTGTTTTTGAATTTTTATTCAGGCTCCTCTATCCATAGTGTCCTTTTGTGTGAGAGATGTATTTAATTTTCAGCTCATGGATGGAGAAGAACTTTGGCAATTTTGTACTCATATGGTTCAGTACTTTGTTTTGATACATATTGCTTTCTTAGGATATTTTTTATCTTATTTGCCTTTTGTCTTTCAATTCTTGGCATGGGATCATTTATATATAATATACTGTTTACCTTGCTTCCTTTCCATGGGTCTTTTGCTGTCACCCCCTAAGACATTTTTAAATGTGAGATGGATGGAGCCTCGAAATAGTATTCCAGACCTTTTGATCTTGAGTTATTTTACAAGGATTAAGTAGGACTTCAATGTGTTCATAGCCATTTGGGAAATCTGCTAAACTAGAAGAATTTTTTTTCAGATAAATCAATAGTACACAGTCTTATAATCAAGGATTTTGGTTAATCCAGAATTATTATGCTCTCCATGCAACCAAAAGTTTGCTTCTTTTATTTAAATCAATCAAAATCTAGCTAAAAAAAATAGAAATAAAGTAAATAAAAAATAAACAACCAAATCAATTTATTTATGTACAAGATAATCAAGAAATAAAAATCAAGAAAAATAAAATTTGAGAGCTAAACCACTAACTGGTCAGTTCTCTGCCCACCCTTGTAAATCTGACAACTTGTAATTTGAGGGGCTAGGGTTGACTAAAAAGGTCTACCCATTATCTAATCCTATTGTACTTGAATAAAAAACTACATCTACTATTTTACAATCAATCTCATCAGCCCGTGAAAATCGAAGGAGATTAGGCTGGGTGTCTGGTGTACTGCTAGCTTCTTGCACTTGGTAGTTTCCTGGTTCTAGTTCAATTAAATAATTTCCCAACACAGAATTCACTAGTTCATTTTTTTCTTTCAATTGCGTAACATTGTGCTTCATGTGGGGCTCTCTTAATATTTTAATTTGATTTGGATTTCCCTTATGAGGCAACCACAGATGTGACCAATTTGATGCGAAGTATCCGTTTAGCCTTGTTGACCAGTCTCGATTCAAAAAAAGTCCATAAACATCAGGGATGTGTGCTACTACAATATCAATGTACTGACATATCTTTTCATTGGTAGATAAGCGAATCAGAACATCCTCCATTTCCCCGACTACTTTCACATTGGTCTTGTCTAGCTGAGTAACCTGCCAGGTAGTTGGTTTAGGTTGTCCATTGATCCTTTTGTAGACTGACAGTGGCATAACATTGACTGCTGACCCTGAGTCTACTAAACAATTATGCACATTATGGTTTAAAATCTCAAAAGTCAAAAGGAATGGTGGGGTTTTAAATCTAGCCTTACCTCCGACACTTGCTTCAACAATTTCTTCTACAGGTTGGTTGTTAGTGGGAAGATCTTCCTCTGGTACTTCAAGCACTTTTAACAATTTTTCTTTCTGTTGAGGTACATTACACATTTCAAATAACGAAATATTTGCCTTAGCCTTTTTAATGTCCTCCACAATATCGTACCCCATCTCAGGTGCTTTGAGATTTTCCTTGACATTATCAGCTTTGTCTTCGATAGGTTTAACATGCATGTTAACTTGTTTAAGATCTTGACTGCTAATGGTAAGTTCAGGTATTTTTATCATCTGTGTTGTTCTTCTGTATTTTCTTCATATTCTCTTGAAATTTCTTAATCTTCAGAAGTATTGAATTGTCTTTATTTAACAAACCTTGACTTCTTGTTGTCACATTTATTTTTGATGTTTCTTTCTGTTTCAGTGAACTTTCATCTTCTGTATCAAAAATTGAGACATAGTCCCAAAAAACCAGAACATCCTCTTCTTTTTTTTCTGTGGATTTATTGCCCTTTTCTTCCTCATCATCAGCTTTTGTCAGTTCGGAGTCCAACAGCTGATTCATTACTAATGTAATCGAATTTATCCATTGAGGACAATTTTTTTCAGAATAAGGCTGCTGATGAAAGGTGCAAAAATTATCCATACCTACCTCAGTTAAATTCATTGATGCAGGACTATGTGGAGGAGGATTAGATTGATTGTTGTCTTCTCTCCTTTTATAGTAAGGATTATAAGATTTCTGAGCTTCCTTTTCCTTTTCCAAATCTATTATTCTGTTGGATAGCTTCTACATCATCTTCACCATCCCTTCAAAGTCATGTGATTGCTCATCCTTAGGCTTAGTCAGTAATAAGGCTTTCTTACCAAAAGTTTTTTCTCCCGACTGCTCAGGATAATCCTCTATGCTCTCTTTTTCAGCTTCTACTCTCTTAACTTCTTCATAAGTTTCTGATAACGTAGGTTTGACTTTCATCTTGGAAAACATGGCCAAATTAGGCCCTAGAGCTGAAGTATAGTATTCAATCATAACTTTATCAGAGGGCTTATCAGTTTCATATTTTTTTTAAGATAAGCAACAAACCTTTGGGTGAAACTATGCACTTTTTCTTTTCTTTCTTTCTTCAAAGCACATGACCCTTTCATTATAGCTGCATGAGTTTTTTGGGCTGCATATTGAATTTTGAATATTCTTTCAAATGTGTCCCAGTTTGTGATTTAGTTTGCAGGCAAAGCAAAATACCATGAGGTTGTTGCTCCTTTCATGGTATGTGGAAACAATCTGCATACTACATCTTCATGTTCTCTAGCCCTTAGTCCTTCTATAGCCAAGTAGAAGCTTTGCAAATGATCATCTACTAAAATCTTTTCACTTGGGTCAAACTTAGGAAACATTTTCTCAAAAGCCTGAGGTAAGTCATGCAAAGGAGGTGCCAGGTTTAAAGGTGACCTAACCTTCCAAGCAGGTGGTGGATTTGGTGGTTTGGGAGGCTGATTTGCGTTTACATTAGCCATGATTTTTAGTGGAGAGTGAGGCGGTGAATGAACAGGGGTATGAACATGCGAACAATAGGGTGTGCCTGGGTCCAACTGATTCAGAGGTTGAACAACTTCATGTAAGGTTGTTTCTACTAGTTCTTCAAAATATTCAACCAATACTGCGTCTTCCAATATAGGACGGTCTTTCTTCTTATATTCTCTTCTGGGTAAGGCAGGGATAATCGGTAATCATCCAATCTTCTTTGCATAAGCCCTAGTAATCCTTCTCAAATCGTCAACTACTTCATTATCGATAGGATACAAAAACTCTTTACCCTTCTCTTCAGGAATTGGATTGGGAAACAAACTGCTTTCAGAACTACCACTGGTGGAGTAATTTCGAGGAAATGTGTTTCTTCGGCCAGCCATGCACTGGAAGCCCTCCTTATAGTGCCAAAAACGGTTGAGGCTTGGAAAATCATAGGTAACAATAGCTAGGGATTCTCCCTAATAAACGTTCCCAACTAGCTAGTTATTGTTTGGTATGGTGAATCCATCCGGTTTACGGTCCGACTACCGTAGGTCAAGTAACAAAATACAAGGTTTTACCAGTTATGGCCCGGTCCACCGTGTATATTTTTAGTTTTTTGAATTTAAGTATGATATGCAAGTGCCTATCTAAGAATGCAAATTGATAGAGAATACGAGGAGCGGTCACAATGTGATGCACAGGTTCTTACCTCTCGTCTTAACTCTCTCGCATCTAAATCCCACACAACAAGAAACTAAAACTAACTATCTAACCTATCCCCAGGGAGAAAGATTATCATTTATCAATGAGTAATGTATTTTTGTGCATGCATTAAGAAAAATCATAGATAGCTGTTACTCATTTCAAAACACATGAACATTAATAGATATATGAACAACAAGATAGCTTATTGTTTATGAAAATCCTTCATTACTCATAGTGGAAATTTCACAGAATAAACTAGAGCGCATTCATAACAAGAACATAGGTTCAAAGAGTTAGAACGATCTCATAGTTAATGGACACAAAGCTGAAAATGAAATAGTTCACATTTAACAAATCCATAGCACAACATTTGAAAAGTTCCACCAAGCTTTCTCCAATAGGAAACTTGTAATTCTTATTCCAAAAGGAAATAGTTCTTCTTACAACATGTTCTCACAAATCTCATTGGGAAAAGGTCCTCTCTCTACATCTAACTCTCCTATACTTATACAAAAAGGCAAAACTTTTGGGTTGCCCCAATATGACTTTTGGGCTTCCCCAATGTTTTAATCCAAAACTTTGTCCTGTAGTGAGTGCTCATACATCATACAATATATTACATTTAAAACAAAAATTTAATAGAGCACTTTTATGAAGAGGGCTCCGCTTAATCATTAAAGAACCTTTTCCATGCCTGGGCCTCCGCTGCTATGCTTTCAAATTCTGAGGGTTCAAGAAAAAGGATGTTAATCTCATACTTTGCAGCTTGATTCTTAACCACCTCTATTCTTGCTGGACTCAAGCATAGCTGATCTTCAAGTAAATGGATGCTGATTGCTGCATGAGCTACCGCATTCTTCAGGATTTGCTCGTCTAAATACTTGACTTGTTGTATATTCTTGTCATCCTCCTGGTACCTACTCTGTAGTAGTTTTGTGAACAACTCATGATTTGGTATTGCATCTAGTCTTTGTTCTGCAGCAACTTGGCATTTGTTGTATGTGACCAGCACCCTTCTGCAGTATTTAACACAGGCTCCCCTCATTTTCTTCACAGTCTTCTTGAATTCCTTTGCAGTATTTATTGAAAACTGTAATAATTCATAGTCCTGCTTTAAACTATGTCGATCCTTAGCTGGTAGCTATAGTGTCTTCGTAGATTTATTACACCTTAGTATAATTCTCCCTCAGCAACAGGAGCCTTCTTCTTTTGTCTTTTAGACATATCTCCTTTGAAGAAGTTGCCCTGTCATAGACCAAACATGTTCTTAGGCTATTGGAGCTTTTAGTTAGTGTTCTAAGAATGAAGAAAAATAGTATAAAAACATTTACTTCTTCCATATGCATTCTCAATAGATTAACTATTAGAAAATTAATGCATAATCGACAGACAAAAAGAACTTCTGCAAACTAGGTCTGAAAATTTATAAGTCTGTCTGCAACTAAAACATGACCCAGATAGCACATACATCATTTAAACTGAAATGCCTTCCAACTCTTTGCCAAAACGAAAAACCCCTATGAGTGAGGCTAGTCTTCGAAAGTGTGGCCCTATCCGGAACACGTGGGAATCCCAATCTAACTAAAAATCAAACCCTCTGACGTCCCAAACAAAATAGGGTAAATGACTACGATGGAAAGAGAACTAAAAACTCCCTCCCCGGATGTCCATAAGCAACCCCACAAAAAATGGTGCAAACAACGTAACGCTTGTCTGCACCAAATTCCTAAACCTTTGGACCGGGATCGAGCTTCCATAATGGTTCAAAGCAAGCTCAAGAAAAGAAAACCCCCCACCGCAAAACTGTCATTCTGACCGATACCTCACGTTGTAAGGATAAACCATTCAATCTAGACATCTAACTACACCACGGCGGGAAAACCTAACCAGGAGAACACCCTAGTTCCCAAAATGACCAATAAAATCAGAAGGAAGGAGAAACCATGGTTGGCCTACCTAGCAAGCAAACTGCAGTTGATGGGATGGTCCAACACTTCCACGGCAGCACCCCAAATGAACGAAATCTTGACATCTAAGCATGGATGCATAGTTCTACTCAACAGGGACAAAGCAAGAGCGAGTTTTTTATAAGGATAAACAATAAAATAACACCTCATCCCAATATATAGACTTCCCGGTGAAAAATGATGACAGGAAAAAACTTCCATCGGTGAGTGGAAAAACTAAGCATTGGGCGATTAGTTCACCAAGGATCTGCAACGGTGGGAGCCATATAGCCTAAGGGTTCTGCGACAAAATAAAACGTCGACGAAATCAACACTAAAAAACTACAGCATTAGGGATCAGAACTACTACCGCATCAGATGGTTAGTTCGCTAAGGAGCCGCAATGGCGATAGTCACATTGACTAAGGGTTTCGCAGCAATAGAAAACATCGACGAAAACCAGAACAAACCATCAGTGAACGAAACAACTATAAGTCGTATGTTTAGTTTGTTAAGGAGCTGCAACGACGGAAAATAATAAGACTAAGACTTTCGATCAAAGTCATAAACCGTTCAGAGAGCAAAGAGAAAACAAAAATAATGAAAAGCAATAAACCACGGAATTGGCAAGGGTGAGAACTAACCCGTTGGAACGTTTGCCATCTGCCCTTCGAAATGGTGGTAACTTAGAAGACTAATGCTTCGACAGTGATAAGCAAAACAACACCGAAAGTCAAAAAGTGAAAGTTTTTTGAAAAATAAACGAAGGAGATAAACCATCGGTGAAAAACATGACTCCCGTCGGGACGTTCATTACTTAGCTTCCGCAATGGTGGTTGCGTAGAGGACTACGACCCCGCTTCACTGTTCAATAAACTTCAGACAACGAAAAAGGAAATCATCCATAAATAAAAAAACTTCAAACTTCACAGTCAAAAGCATTTGTATACAAAAAATAATCACTCAACCTTCGAAAGTGGTAACAATTGAACTCAATTCAAACTCACGAAAATCCAAATTTATAACAGAGGAAAGACAGAGTTCAGGAATCCAAACACTCCCAGGCAAGATAAAATTAAGAGGAGGGTCCAAAATTTTAAAAAATTTGGGAAAATAGTTGCAGCTGCAACAAGATGTATAATGGGGTTCGGTTCTCCTCTTCCTGAATTTCTATCAAGAGCCAACGATGGATTTCCCTGATTAAACTAACCAAGAATTTATTTGAAAAGATGGTGGCTATTCCCCCGGATGCTCCTTTAGAACTTATGGCTTTCCCTTTGTTGTTTTTCTAGAATCGACATGAAAGTGCCATGGCCTCCATGTCTGGCATTTTTGTCTCTTGGAGCAGCAGTATGTCCAGCTTCTTAGATTTGATTATATCCTTTTGTTAGGGTTTCAACGAGCAATACAATATAATAATGAGTGTGTTGAGGCCTGGAAATTCGCAGGCGACAATAGTAAGGGATTCTCCCCAATCAACGTTCCCAACTAGCCCATTGACTGTTTGGTATAGGGAATCCGTCCGGTTTACGGTCCGGCTACTGTAGGTCAAGTAACAAAACAGAGGTTTCACCGGTCACGGCCTGGTCCACCGAGTTTTTGTATTTTTTGACTTAATGTATGAGATGCATATACCTAATTAACCATGCAGGGTGATGAGGATGCAGGGAGCAGTCACAATGTGATGCGCAGGTTCTTACCTCCGTCTTAGGCTCACATGCATCTATATCATATATGCAGTAATGAAATGAACTACCTATCTACCTAACTATCTACCTATCCCCGGGGAGCCCGACTATGATTTATTTATGAGTAATGTGGATTATTCATGCATTATAAATAGAAATTACAGGTAGCTGATATTCTTATCTACAACACATGAAAGATTAAAGATATTTTAACAATTAGATAGCCAACTGTTTCGTAAGCAGCATACATTACTCATGGTGAAAATCTTCATAAAATAAACCAGAAAACATTCATATAGGAACATAGGTTCAAAGAGTTAGAACGGTCTCACAGTTAATGGATACAAAGTTGAAAACGAAATAGTTCCTCTTCAACAAATCCATAGCACACATTTGAATATTCCACCAAGCTTTCTCCAATAGGCAAACTGTAATTATCTATTGCAAAAGGAAATAGTTCTTCTTACAATATGTCTTCATCAATCTAACTGGGGAAAAAGTCCTTTTCCCTTCTAAGCTTTCTAACTTTATACAAAAGGGTGAGACTGTTGGGCAGCCCAAAGTGACCTTTGGGCTTCCCAACCCCTCGTTTCCCATCGTTCTGTTTTTCTTAAATGTTTTACAAAAAATAGTTATAAATTACAATAATGACTGATCCTTGATGAGGATGGTCCCACTTGAGCATCTAGAAACTTCTTCCATGACGCAGCATCAGAGGCAATGCCCTCAAATGCGCAGGGTTCCAAAAATTGAATGTTGATCTCAAATTTTTCTGCCTGGTTCTTTATGGCTTCCAATCTTGCTGCGATTAATCAAAGCTGGTCCTCTAGGATCTGCACACTAACTGCTGCATGGCCTACTTCGCTTCTCAGAATCTGGTCATCAATGGCCTTAATGTGCTGCATCCTTGCTTCTTCATCTTGATATTTCTTCTGCAAAAACTCCAAAAATGAGTCATGGTCCGGGAAAGCCTCGAGCCTCTGCCCAGCCTCTATTTGGCACCAGTTGTAGGTAATGAGAAGTCTTCTGAAAAACTCGGTGCATAATCCCTTTGTATTTTTAACTGCCTTCTTGAAATCTTCAGCTGTGTTGATGGCGAACTCTACCAGGTCATAATCCCGTTTAAGGGCCTGTTTAGCTTTTGATGGCAGCTCTGCTGGAGTTTCTTCGTTGTTTTCCAGCCTCGCCATTCTTGTAGTCAGGACCTCGAGGACATCCTGGGATCTGTCCACAAAGTAAGATGCAGTTTCCAAGATCTCTTCCAATTGTCCATCGATCTGCAGCTCTCTACATCTTTCTTCTTCAACAACAGTTTGTAGCTACAGCATCTTGGCCTTTTGGGCCAAGACATGCTCTTTGAACGGCTGGAGGTTAACCTGCTGTTCTCTTGCTTCCTCCAGAGCAGTTGTTAGCGAGAAAATCTGTTCCTGGTGTTCCTTCTTCAGTTCTTGGGTGTGCAGATCATTTTCCTGCAAGAGGATCTTTTGCTACTCTTCTAGTTCCTCCACCTTTGCCAGCAGCTGTTCCTTTTCAATTCTCAACCCTTCGTATTCTTTCTGTACTCTTTCCAAAGACTCTTGTGTCGTTTCCAGCACTTGTATTTCTCCTTGGAGGGCCTGTACTTCAGCTCTTGAGGACTTCATTTCCCTTTGCATATCTTCATATTTCCTCTTGAGCCTATTGTTTTCTTCCCTCTCTTTCCTCAATGTATCCTTCAGCTGAGCAGAGGATTTCTTGGACTGCTCCAAGTCAGTTATTATCTTGCCTACATTATCTTCTGAAGCTTGGATAAATGCAGACCCGGCTCTTAGGGTAAATCTTGGATCTTGGTCTGTTCCTAACATAACAGCCGTATCCGTTATCATCTTACCAGGTAGACCTTCCACCTCAACCTTCCTCTCTGTTCTCTTTATTATTCTCTTTATTGCCCTATCATAATATACAGTGTTGAAATCGGGGATTTCTTCCCCTTTCTTCTGGATAAAAGGAACCAGCTTGAGAGTGGGGATCATGGGAGTGTTGGCAGCAGGTACTTGTGGGTCCTGAACCTCGGGGTTCTTAACATCCTGGGTCTGCCCCCCAGCTATGTCAGAAGTTGACTGTTCTGTCACAGTCTGTGTCAGCTTCACCCTCTCTGCCTTCTGATTTTGTAGCTCCTCATCGAGCTTTCTTTTCGCTTCTTCAGCTGCTTCTTCTGCCTCTTTAGCTGCTTCTTGGGATTTCTTAGCTGCTTCTTGAGCAGCTTTTCTTTTCCCTTCCTCTTCACTGTGCAACCACTCTACAGCTTCTTGTGCCAATCTCTAGGCTTCTTCGTTTCTCCTTTTGGCTTCTTCCTCTGCCTTTGCCTGTTCGTCCCCCTTTCCACCCTTGGTGGTGATTTTCTTCGTGAATCTTCTTTTCAGTGCTGTCATGTTTGGGGCATTTCAGAAGACAGATTATTCCCTATCAAAATGATGGGTATATTCAAAATGCACCTTATTTTCTTTACAATGATCAGCCACTTTACTGTGGGAGTCATTTCTGTGATAGGGCATCTCGCCAAAATGGAACCTCTCCAGCTCCTCTACGAATTCACCAGCTTGTTTCACCTTAGTGAACCTGTAGCTCCCCAGTTTGAAGGGCAAGGGAGGATAAGCAGTCTTCTTGTGTTCGAACAGGAAGCTGCCTATTCCATCTAGGAACACTTGTCTGACTGCCTCCTTATGGACAATGTAATTAGTTGCATATTTTGGCAGTAGGGAAGGTGCTCTTAAGCCCCCAAACATTCTGAAGTACATGCCATGTTCGTTCAAATAGTAGTCTGTGTAATCTTGTATCACTTGCATGGCCTCCTCAGACATACAATCACACTCTTTCCGGAAAATGAGTGTGTATAGTGGCATAATGAAGTGCTCACAGACTTCTCTGTAATGGCTGTGGTACTGGTGCACCCACAGTGGTCTATAAGCGGCATAGACAGGCATTCTTTCCCTGTCCCAGATGCACCTGAGACCAGGGAAAGGTTGGTTGCATAGTATACAGTCTATGAGTATTGAGCTCATATAAAACTCAGACCTTTTCCAGAACTCCCCTTCGAAGGCTGAGGCCAAGCAAGAAGAAACACTGCTGGATACAAGGCTGGCCCAATTGAAGACTGTCCCTTGTGTTGCCACATGAAAAATGATGGGTATCCACTCTACCTTGAAGAATCTACCATGGGCTCTCCCAAAGATCCTATTAAGCATTAGAGCTATAAATCTGTAGGGAGCCCTCAAGTTCGCTGTATCATATTCACCCGTGGGTCTATATCGGTAATGTTTTCCCTACAACAGCATCCTCTTCAGGGTCTCTACCAAGTCCATTCTAATGCTACTCAGCCAGTCATCAAATAGGAATACTTGGGCTTCTGGCAGGTGATAAGACAACGCCACATATCCAGGGCTAAATGTAGCATAGCCTTGTCTCTCAACATTTTCCAGAATCATGGTGGTTACATCTGCCTGGGGCAGAATCCAGCCAATTACCTCAGAGCATGGGAACAGTTCTGGCCTGGTGGCGACCTTCATAAGAGAAGATCTTTCAATGTTTGCATATATGGACTCTTCTTCTAAGCCCATGTCGGGAACTTCTCTTTGGGTAATCAGTCTATAGATTTCCCCCCACTGATACTCCGGTTCAACACCAGAAATGCATTTAGTGTCTTCATATATGTATTCTGTCTTGGTGACCACTTCTACCTCTGGCTCTTCTTCGAACACAGGGGCCTTCTTCTTTTGTCTTTTTGACATTGTGAGCTCGAATTCTTCCTGCCATATGTAACATTGTAACATTAAGCAATTCCAGTTGTAGACACTTATATGACAATGTGCCGCGTTTTACTTCTTTTATGTGTATCCTGACAACAATTAATTAACGAAGCTAACAAATGTGTATGATCTTACTAACAGAGCTATTGGAACATGATGTGCATTGTTCAGTGAATCAGTTTATGTAAAGCATGATTTAAAAGAGTTATATGCAGTAAACTGTGCATGCTACCATTACTTGCCAACATAAAACATTAACAATATAATCCAGCAAGAATGAAATCTCCATCAGATTGAAGAAGACTCATGCGGGTCACGGGAAAAACATTCATCTTTACACAACCAAAACCTCCATCTGTCATGTTCGGGTGAATTTATCGCTTCGCTACACGGGACAAGCAGGGGAACAATACACGCAATTTCAACAGCGTTCATGCCCACACGCTCAAGGTCAACAAACTAAACCCTACAGCATATCCCTTTCAACTGGCTAGGGTTTCATACGATTGTGCACGGAACGGTGTGGCAAAACAACTATTCATGGATGCGGGCAAAATGAAGGTCGCAACGGCAAGAGGAACCATCAAATACTTCAAGAAAAGCACACAGAACCCCCCCTGCACAATCATCACCACCCGGGGCAGCTTGGTGCAGACGGCGTAACAGCCGTCTGCACCAAACCCCCATTCCCTACACGCGGGGATTCGCAAACAAAGGGCCGCTAGCCAAAATACCACTCCACGGGTTAAAAATGCCTCCCCCCCATGGTCAAAAGGATAAAAGCTCCACCTATATAGGCGACTAATTGAACGGGACGAGGAAGGCGACCGGGGAAGCAAACGAACATAGAAAACCACCAACAGTTCAAACGGAAATGGAAAAATGAAGAGCCTACCTGGTAATACGACGAGTATGGCGGGTCGACGATGGTCAGGATTCCACAACGCCACCTGGATGCAAGTACACCAACCGAGGGGTTCTTCGTAGCTCGTGAGAATGACACGCACAACAATGATAGCGCTCAACAGTCGAGAATAATAATAAAAATATAACCCTTCGACCCGTATATATAGTCAACACTATGGGCGCGAAAAACATCGAACGTCGGAGCGTTTTCTAACCAGGGCTGAAAGCACTCATCCTTCCGCAACAGCAGAGAGCCAAAGCGTAGATCCAGCCGCAGAGTTGTGTATGGCGGGAAGAGTTAGATGATCGGACGTTGGAGAGTTTCTGAATCAGAGGCTGAAAACTTAATTTGCTCTGCAACGGCGGAAAGCTGAACCAAAAATCCCTCCGCAACGGTGGATGATCCAAACGCCAAGACTTCTGCCTTTGTCATATGGATCGAATGGTGGACCGTTTGTGGGTTCAAAGTTGAAATCCAACTTCCTTTCGCAATGACGGACGGCCAGAGCGTTAATCCATCCACGGCAACATGCATGGCGGAAGAAACACAAGATCGGATGTCGGAACTAAAGGACATCAGGATGAAAGTGGGAATGCGGCCGCAACGACGGCTACCAAAGATATCAGCTTCTCCGCATAAGACCACAACGCATCGGAATAGCGGACGATTATGGATCGGAAGAGTTAGTAGATTTCCTTTCGCAACGACAGAGAAGGAAACGATGACAAGCTCCGATGTAAAGCTCAAAAACAGCCGAAACACAAAAGTAGCCAAGGTAAAGCAAAGAAATCGGAAAAGAAACCGAAGCCAAAACCGAAATTTCATCCGCAACGGCGGGAAAAGAAAGAGCAAATCCTTCTGATTTAAACCGAGAAAATAGCTGATTAAAACTAATGCATCGGACAGAAAGTTGAAGTCACGACTTAACATTCTTCTGCAATGGCGGGAGCGTCAATTAAATAATCTTGCGATTCAGCGTGGTGAAAATGCATTCAAAGGCAGCCATAGGGGAGGAATCAAATCAAGTAGTAAAGCAATCCAAGCATTAGAGAAGCTCTCTGCAAATTATTAGCTCGACCTAGGGAAGAAAATCAAACTAATCCAAAGCAAAGGAGGGTCCTAAATTTTTTTGAAATTTTGGGAAATTGTTGCAGCTACAACAGAGTGATAAATAAAATAGGCATGAGCAACATTCACATAGACACACAATATACCCTGGAAACCCCATGATCGAAAAACCAACACCAATGAATATCTTCATTACATGGCCAAAACCGACCATCCCGGCCAAGTTAGCTAGCCACCACTCACCTCCATACTCCTTTACAATGGATCCTACTCAAGCCTTATAAATGCTTAATCACATGCAATACCATGGGACAATACCATGGGCTACAACAAACCATATGCTAAACATAAACCACCTTTGACTCAATCCTGAGCCAAGGTTAATCTAACAATCCCCCTTTAAACTTGACTTGGAGTAATCACCAACTCCCCTCAAATTTTTATCGAGGAATCTCAGATACACCCCCCTATCACCTAGGTCTATCTCTCGACTTTACCAGTGAGTTACCAGGGGTATGCATGCCTTACCAGGTCTTACAACCATATGCCCATTTACATGCAAACACTCCATTAGTTTTTTTTATGTGTCTCATATTGACTACACCATCATAATCCGTTGCTTCATCCTCTTGCTTTCCATACTTTATTGCTCGTCATTCCATGCCTTTAGTTTGTACATATTCATCACTTTCTCCATTGTCGTAGGTGACTTATCGATGGGGAAACCCTACTCTAACATAGATCATCGCCATTACACATCGCCCCTCTAGCTTATACACATGCCCTGCACACTGCTCATGTTGGTAGCATTCACATAAACCCTTTTTATTTGCAACCAAGGACGTTTTCAACAATATATGCCAGCAGATTCATCCAACTTTTCTGGCTGAGCTAAACTCCAAGACCAGAAACTAGAACTAGGCGTTGCAACCTCTCCTTTGCAATCTCAATGCTCATAATGGAGGTGCCCTGTTTCTCGACCCATCCTCATTAGCAACACCTCCATATTTCTCACAATTGAGCAATGGTTTCCTTTCACACAATATGGCTGGGAATGACTCCTTCATGCAATTCAATTGATGTACAAACAGGTCTACATCTTCCATGTGCCATAACACCATCTTCCACACAGATCCTCTTTATCTACCAAATCACGACTTCTACAAGTAGAAGGTGACACCCTACTCTCCATGTCACATGCCCCATTTTGCAAAAACAATTTTATAATATTTGAGGAACATTGTGCTAAATTTTATGCTAAGTTGTAATTGATGACCCAGTGGGGTCAAGAATATTTAATGTAAATTCAGAATATTTTATTTATAAATAAATAAATGAGGAGACAACAGCTTAGGAGAGCTGTTAAAAGAGTGTTTACTATTCAATTGGTGGAAGAGACTGGGTGGAGAGCAAACTGACATGTGGCAGCATCCTCAAACCACTTCCAACTGTTGTAGGTGGCAACTTCCCTATATTTGTGGTCATGATTCCCCATGAAAGTGGAATTAGAGCAGGTGGCTCATTTAATGAAAACTGACCCAGAAGACCTAGGCATCTCTATAAAATTTCCCATTGAAGAGAGTTGAGGCTGCTCATTCTAGAGAAGTGATCATTTAGGGTGAATGAATTTACTCAAGAGAAATTCAATGGAGGGGAGTCTGGAATGTGTTTGAGGGGATAACTGTTGAGATTGATTGAGTTACAGCTTTTAAGCTGAAGATCATACTGCTGAGAGTAGATTTTTATTAATGAGGTAATTGAACCAGTTAGGTGACAGAGGTTTTACAGTTGCATTTTCCACCCAGTTCTCAGCTAAGAAGACCAGGAACAAGCTCGGGGGTCCTGAGGAAGCGTTGTTTGAGCGCTCTCCAGGAGTTTGGTAGGGAGGAATGGCCTCCTTAAGCTGTTGTCATCTTGTCCTCAACAAGTTCTTTTTTTTTTTTACTGTCTTCCGTTAAATAATTCTTAGATTATCTATTATAGGCATGTTAGTGTTTAGGGTTTATGAATGAAAAAGTAACTGTGTAATGTTAAGTTCAGTAAACCTATAGATTATCGTAGAAATGGAAATGATGATGTAAATAGTGAAATAGATAGAAATTAAATTTCCAAGCTGTGTTTTTCCACACCTGAACTCAGGTCGTACTCTAGCATAGTTGGATTGTTTAAGTAAAAGAAATGATTTTTTTTAATGTGAATAATAGATAGGTTTTACTTTAAAGTTTACGATTTTCACCAAATAGCAGTGATAGGTTTTGTCTGCACTTATTTACTTCTGCCAATTAAATGGAAACATAAGTATAAAGAGAATAGTAAATATTACTATTATTTCAACATTAGTATACTCATAGGAAATAAAAATATTACAGTAAAGTAAACAACTAATATTTGAGAAAACATGTAAAAATATAATAGTAAAACAATTTATAAATATTAACTTAACAAACCGGAGAGAGGATTCTATTATAATCCTTTTATATTACAAAAATTACTGAAGGTCGATATTACTCTAGTTTCCAGTATGACGTAATAAAAATATAAGTATTATATTTTTCTTAACTAAAAACTAGAAGCTAAACTGTTTAGAACCTTTTCATTTCTTATAGAGTTAGCACCATACAAGAAACTATCAATATCTTTTAAACAGAGCTTAAAATAATTATAAATACAGAGAATTAATAAATACGATATAAATGTAAATCCTGAGCAAAATAAACCATTAATTATAAACGTTTTTGCAATATAAAAACCTGAACCAAAAGTAGGCTTATAACCTGTAAAAAAATCAAAGGGTTGATAGCCAACTTGCTAATAAAACCAAATACATAAAAGTCTTTGTATTAAACTATAACCAGTTACATTACTAATGGTAAAAGTAAAAATGCCGCAAACTTACAACTGGACTGTTTCACAGTCTTCTATCTTTAAAACAAATATACATAAGTATTTTATATTAACAAGTAAAACTACATTACTGACAAGTTAGGGAAAACCCAACTCACAGTTTCATTTTCTTAAAGTTCAAATAGAAAAACCGAAGCAACAAGACAAGAAATCACATAAACATCTCTGAGCACAGAGGAGGTTTTTATAAACTTCACAATAGTATTACATCATTTAGCCGTAAAGCTGAAAACTGTTTCACCGAAACTACACATACATCACAGCTTCAAAAGCTTGTGCAACCCAGTGATGTATCGACAGGGTTTTAAAATAAAAATATGGATATTAAAAAACAAAGTAAATATCATAACCAGCAGAGAGTTCGCAGCTAGGTTTCCAACCACAGAGACCTTCAACCAACAACCCATTTCGCAAGCAGGGAGAACCCACGACGAGATCGGGGGCTTAACCGTTTGAAAGCCCACAGAGTTAACCGACACATGAGTGCTTTTCCATTCGAGTTTAGAGCTGTCAGCGTGAGTCTGCAAGTTAAAAATCAAACACTATTCAAAACTCGGAGTAATGATTTATTAAAACCCTAAAACTTAGTAATTAAATTGAAAAAAGGAATGCGAGCAGAGTTAAGTGTTTACCTATGAGTAAAAGTAATTGGAGCCGAGAAGGAACAGTCACTAGCTCAAGTGAACTAAACCAAGAAGCAAGAAAACCCTCATGCCAACCCTGTGACAGAGGCAACAAGGATACAACACAAGCTCTACGATGCCAAGGTAAAGAAAGAACAGACACAAGGGTAAAATCCTTTTACAGGCTTCGAGCCAAGCGAGGAAGTTAAAACCATGCACACTGTGTTTCTCAACTCACAAAAGAAACTGAAAACACAAACCACGAACCCTTAAAACACTTGCACATTAATGCAACACAGTATTGCAGACTACAAATCCAACAAACGAGGAAGGAACAGGCCTCTCATGGCCGCAAGAAGTCTTACAGCGCAGCCTGCAGGCAGACAAAATCTCGGAGCCAAATGCAAAGGAACAGGGTTTCGTCATTATAAGTCAACCAATGCATGGTGGAGACTTGTCCACATGCCCTTCTAGAAATTTTAACCAAGTGTGGGTCATTTTCAATAGTCAACACTGCACATCGAATATGAAATATATTATTGCCAATTATTACAACAATGCTATCGACTATAGTATAAAGGTGCATAACATTTGCCAATAATGCAATCGCTTTATCAACCATAATATAACATTACTTATAATTGCTCTTCATGTCTACTTTGCCATCGATCATTTGGATAAATTTATATGATTGTTTACTATGTCAATCATGATTTTTGTTAGACAATGCTTTGGAACTAGGATACTATAGGGACAAACTTAAAATGTATTCTACCTTTAGTTTCGACCTTATGATAGTAGTTTTTAGGTAGTGAAACTACCTTATGTTACAAGTAGTATTTTGTTATAGCCTAATATTGTAAACTATAACTCAGTATAGTATTGTAACATTACAATAACAATTGCATCGTGGTTATAAACTAAATACTATGTACACAGCTTGTCCACTAGCTGTGCAAGAAGATAATCGCATTTGTAAACAAATCAAACATGTTGGTATTGTTTCACAACTAGTAAGAGAGAATTAGAGTAGAGATATGTTGTTAATTACAATATCTTTTATAAACTAATAGCTCTAAACTTTTCACATAAAACTCGATGCTGATAAATGAAGGAGTCTTCAAGGAGACTGAAGACAAACCTCATTGCAAGAGTTTCTCATAACAAAACTAACAACTCATTGTAAACTTTACCTTTGAAAAATATAGGATTATGTTCATACATAAAGAGTAGTGCACTTGAGTTTTAAACATGACAATAGCAGTAAGATCATGATACAGTAGGAGTAATTATATGCCAAGATCATGAGCTCTATGCTCACTATAAGAATCTATAATGGACTAGGTACTATAATCTTACGATAGAAAGAAACCTTGGAAGAACTCATTCTTGTAAATGGCAATAACGATGTTAAGGATAAAAGTCATTACGGCTTAAAAATAAATACTGTCGTAGATACAAAACATCGAAGGAATTTACTTTACCTCATCGGAGTCTTGCATCTTAATAATCAATTTATATACTAGCATCTTATCATGCTAAGAAGTACTTCTCGACTTAATTCAAAATAAACTCCTACTTGATCAAACGCTTACCTGCTGAACCTGTAAGAACCAGCAGTCCTGTTGAGTTAGCAAAATGCTAAGTAAGCCCCGATTTCAAACATGGTTTCTCACCGACTTGACAAAAAATAAATCTTCAGTACAACTAGAAGCAACTAAATGGAAGTCATTTTTATATAATAACTTATAAAAATTAAAGTTGTATTTGTTTTTCTGTATTTTGAAACTAATCATTACAAATTGTTAAACTGTTTCATTTTCCGCTAACCGCTAGCAGTTACTAAACTGCGATTTTAGACATTTTATGTCACTTTAAAAATTTTAAATTTTTATGAAATTTTGGGGTTATGACATGTGGTATCAGAGCCAGGTTTAAACACTAGGCCTTGATGAAGCTCAACTTGCTTATATGAAACAGTAAATTTAAATAATTTTGCTGATGTTATTTTCTTTGAATGTTATAAACAGAGAAATTTGTTTCTGAGTTTAACGACAGGTATGGAAAGATTGGAGGGATATGCAGAAGAGGAATCCCCTTATACTAAACAAGATAATATACAAAGATAACCTATACAAGAAGACACAACCACTAATTCTTCAAAACTTTTACAAACAATAAAAGAATTAAAATTTGAAATGGAATCTGTTAAAAAAGAAAATGAGAGGATTCTGAGAGCTTAGGAGGAGCTGAATCAGATCTTAATAGAAAGATTTCATACTAAGGGAAAGGGTAAAAGAGCTGATTCGGAAGATATAAGTTATCAACATAAGCATAAAAAGACTAAAAAGATTAAAAATGAAAGTAGCTCATCTTCCGAAGTATTTGGTGATCAACGTAATTCTCATTATACTAGTGACAGTAGTGAGAATAACCACCATAATAGGAAAAGAAAATATAAAACTTATGAAGAAATCTCTGTGGAGTTTAAGAAGATCAAGCCGCCAACATTCAATGGAGAAACTGAAAAAGGGGAGGAAGCGGAATCTTGGTTATCCGGGATGAAGAAGTACTTCCAGATTTATAACTATTCTAACCAATTAAAGGCTAGGATGGCTATTTATAATCTTACAGGGAAAGATGATATATGGTGGCAAGATTTAAAGAGAGTGAAAGGTATAAGAGAGAAGAACATAAATTGGAGTACATTCAAAAAATACTTTAAAAATAAATTTTTATTTGAACAGTACTATGAAGAAAGGGCTAAAGAATTCTATGAGCCTAAACTAGGTACAATGACTATGAAAGATTTGAACAGTAAATTTTTAAGTCTGCTTAGGTATGTGCCATACCTTGTGGATGAAAAACCGAAGGTACAGTGGTTTCTCAGTTGTTTACCTTATCACATAAAGGATAGGATTGAGTATGACAATCCGAAAACCCTGGAAGAAGCTATGAGGAAAGCAAATTTCTGTTATGAACAAAATCGTAAAAATGAGAGTATGGCCAACTGGAAGGCCAAAAGAAATAATAATTATGATCAAAAGAAGAAAGAGTTTGTGCCTAATCGGAATTCTAAAAATAATAATGCCAGAATTTTTTCTAATAAGAATTTCCAGGGGAATAAGAATAATTCACAGAACAATCAGAACAATAAAAATAAATAAAGAGCCTGCTAATAATCACAGTAATTACACAAAGAACTTTAAACGAAAAGAACCCGTAAAGTGTTGGGGATGCAACGGTCCACATTATGCCTCAGTTTGTCCCAATCAGAAAAAGATTGTTAGCAATATCCACACAATACAGGAGGAGATGACTGTTGGAGATTTAGCGAGGACTATGCCCAGGATCAATGCAGTTTTGGAGAATCGGCAAGGAGACTATCAAACTTCCATGGTGGAAGTAAAAGGTAAGATAAACCAAACACCCATATCTATGTTAATTGATCCAGGAGCTAGTTTAAGCTATATTTCTCCTAACTTGGTAGAAAAGTGTAAACTTCCATTTGAAAAATTTGTAAATTCTTGGTTAGTTTAGTTAGCTACTGGTGCAAAGAGAAAGGTAATTAGCTTTGTAAAGAATTGTGCAGTAACTATGGATCAATTTGAAACTTTTGTTAAGCTTAATGTAATACCTTTAGGTTCACACGACATATTAATTGGTATGGATTGGTTAGAGTAGCATAGGGTGGTCTTGAATTGCTTTGATAAAACCTTTACTTGTATGAATAATGATGGAAAATTAATAAGCGTAAATGGAATCCCTAGGAAAACAACCGTAAGGTAGTTTTCCGCTCTGCAGCTTAAGAGAGCTGTTAGTAAAGGTTTTAAGGCTTATGCAGTAACAATAACCAATGAAGAGAATCTAGACAACATAGATATATTAAAATTGGAGGATATACCAGTTCTAAAGGAGTATGCAGATGTATTTCCGAAAGAAATTTCGGGACTGCCTTCGAAGAGGGAATTAGATTTTACCGTTGAGCTGGTACCTAGTGCAGTGCCCAGCTTAAAGGGCCCTTTTCAGATGAATATAATTGAACTTAATGAACTCAAGTCACAATTAAAAGAACTTATTGACAAGAATTATATTCGACCCAGTGTGTCTCCCTCGGGGGCACCTGTCATCTTTGTTAAGAAAAAGGACGGAACTCTACGACTCTGCACATATTATCGTCAATTAAATAAGATGACTATCAAGAACAGATACCCGTTACCTCACATAGATGATCTGTTTGATCAACTACGTTGAGCCACGGTATTCTAAAAAATTGACTTATGGTCTGGATATCACCAAGTTAGAATTAAAGATGAAGAAAACTTTAAAACAACTTTTAGGACTCGATATGGACATTACGAGTTTGTCGTCATGCAATTTAGGCTTACTAACGCTCTAGTTGTTTTTATGTGTTTAATGAATAATGTAATGCATAAATATCTGGATAAATTTGTGGTCCTGTTTATCGATGACATATTAATTTATTTGAAATCTAAAGAAGAACATAAAGAACATTTAAAAATTGTCTTGCAAGAGTTGCAAGATCATCAACTCTTTGCAAAGTTTAGTAAATGTGACTTCTTTAAAGATAAAATCCAGTACTTAGGCCATGTGGTGACTAGAGAAGGAATTTTGATGGATCCCAAAAAGATAAAGGCAATCGAGGATTGGCCAGTTCCTAAAGATGTAACTGATGTCCGATCATTCATGGGGATTACTGGTTATTACCAGAGGTTCATCGAAGGGTTTTCGAGAATCGCAAATCCGATAACCTCTTTGCAGAAAAAGGGAAAGAAATTTGATTGGAATTAGAAGTGTGAGGATAGTTTTCAAAAGTTAAAAACCTTATTAACTAGCGCACCAATTTTTAGAATTGCTGATCCAAATAAAGATTTTATAGTATGTACTGACGCCTACAATGACAGTTTAGGCGAAGTATTGACTCAGGAAGGACATGTCATTGCTTACCGAGTCTAGAAAATTGAAGATTCATGAAAAGAATTATGCAACCTATGACTTGGAATTAGCTGCAGTCGTACATGCTTTAAACATGTGGCATCATCATCTAATTGGAAGAAAATTTATTTTAATGACAGATAATAAGGGATTAAAATATCTGTTAGATCAACCTAACTTGAATGCTAAACAAGCTAGGTGGCTAGCTTTTATAAGTGAATATGATTTCGAAATTCAACACATTAAAGGGAAAGAAAATAAAGTTGATGATGCATTAAGTAGAAATGCAAAGCTGAATTTTACAGCAGCTATCAGCACTTATACAACAGATATGGAAGAACAGCTTAAAGCAGGGATAGAACAAGATGAAAATTACCTAAAGTTATAAGCAAAAGCAAAATAAAATCCAATAGAAAGTCTAAGTATAGGGTACAACTTGAATGAAAAAGGATTTTTACTCTATACAAACATAATATATGTACCTAACGTACCTAAGATTAAGTTATTAATTTTAGATGAAATCCATAAAACTCCTTACTCAGGCCATCCGGGTTATCAAAAAGCTATAACCATGTTAAGAAAAGAGTATTTTTGGCCAAACATGAAGACTAAACTGGCAGAATATATTGCTAGATGCTTTGAATGTCAGCAAGTAAAACCTGAACATCAGCATCTAGTTGGATTACTTCAGCCTTTGCCCATTCCTAGCTGGAAATGGGAGATAATTAGTCTTGATTTTGTTACTAGACTGCCTAAAAATCAGAACTTAAATGACTCCATAATGGTAGTGGTTGAAAAATTGAGTAAAGCAACCCATTTTATACTTGTAAAAACTACTTATAAAGCTGCAAATATAGCTGATATTTTCTTAAAGCAAATTTTTCGACTACATGGGATACCGAAGGTCATAATTTCAAACCGAGACCCTAAATTTATAGGTAACTTTTGGAGATCTCTATTTAAAGGGTTAAATACTACGTTAAATTTTAGTACCTCCTTCCATCCTCAAACTGATGGACAGACTGAAAGAGTAAATCAGGTATTGGAAGATTTACTAAGAATGTATGTAAAGGAACAACCAGGTAAATGGGAAGATTATTTACACCTTGTAGAATTTGCTTATAATAATAATTATCAAGCTTCAACTAAATATAGTCCTTTCGAAATTCTGTATGGAAGGAAATGTAACACTCCCATCTCTTGGACTAATCCGGTGGACAGGTTAGTATTAGGACCTGAATTATTGAAAGAAATGGAAGAAATTATAAAGGAGGTACACGGTAATCTGAAAATTACGCAAGATCGACAGAAAAGTCAAGCAGATCTTAAAAGAACTCCAAAAGAGTTACAGGTAGGTGAACATGTTTTCTCTGAGGTTGGGTAGTTGTGCCAAACTAGCACCTCAATATTGTGGTCCTTTTGAAATACTGTCCAAGATTGGATAGGTAGCCTATCAATTAGCCTTACCACCAAATTTAAGAGTTCACAATGTTTTTCACATTTATGTATTAAAGAAATATGTGCATGATGCTACTCATGTTATTAACTGGAATGATGTATAGGTGGAACCTGAAGGAGATTTTATGGTGTAACAGGACTGTATCCTTGAGCGGAGGGAGATCACACTTCGAAACCGCACCATTGGTCAAGTGAAGGTGCAATGGAAGCACCTTAGTCCAGAGCAAGCCACATGGGAATTGGAAAGTCATATGCACGATGCATATCCAATTCTATTTTAGGGGAACTCTAAGGACGAGGAATAAATAACATCGAGGACAATGTTATAATTTAAGGGGGTGTGTATATCACATGCCCCAATTTGCAAAAGCAATTTTATAATATTTGAGGAACATTATGTTAAATTTTATGCTAAGTTGTAATTGATGACCCAGTGGGGTCAAGAATATTTAATGTAAATTCAGAATATTTTATTTGTAAATAAATAAATGAGGAGACAATAGCTTAGGAGAGCTGTTAAAAGAGTGTTTATTGGTCAATTGGTGGAAGAGACTGGGTGGAGAGCAAACTGACATGTGGCAGCATCCTCAAACCACTTCCTACTGTTGCAGTTGGAAACTTCCCTATATTTGTGGTCACGATTCCCCAAGAAAGTGGAATCAGATCAAGTGGTTCATTTAATGAAAACTGACCCAAAAGACCTAGGCATCTATGTAGAAGCTTTGTTTCCTAAAAGACTTCTTTTCCTCCCTAGCCCCAACTCTCTTTTTGCTTCTTTCTCTCTTAGTTGTCTTTACGACTTCCTTCCTCTTGTGGTTGGCTGCGAAGCTACTTCTTGTGTTTCCTGTGATCCTTGTGAAGGCGATCTCTTTGGGGAGTATCCTTGCAACATGACTCTGCTGTTTTTAACCATCTCTGCCCAAGTTCCCCTTGGTGTTATGGACCCTTCCATAGCCTTTTCATTTCTTTCATTTCTGGGAGACAAGGGAGGGATACTCATGATTGCCTGGGCTTCCTCTTCCTCTACTTCAACTATTACCATTTCCAAAGGGGGGAATTTCACCTTCTTCCATAACCAATGCCTCGTATTGGTTGTTGACCATGATTTTTTCTGCTTCTATGGGCTTTTCCTTACTGCTCTTTTGCTGCGTCTCACTTGCTACTAGGGGGTTTTTTCTTCCCCATTTTTTTTATTGTTGCCAATCTTTCTGTCACATGCCCCAATTTGCAAAACAATTCTATGTTTTTGAGAAAACATTATGTTATATTTTATGTTAAAGTTTGTGATTAATGACCAAGTGGGGTCAAGAATAATTAAATGTATTGCAGAATATTTTAATAATTAATAAATAAAAGGTGAGACAACAGTTTAGGGAAGCTCTTAAATGAGTGTTTACTGGTCACTTGGTGGAGGAAACTGGGTTGAGAGCATATTGACAAGTGGCATCATCCTCAAACTACTTCTAACTGTTGTAGGTGGCAACTGCCCTATAATTGTGGTCATGATTCCCCAAGAAAGTGGAACAGGAGCAGGTGGCTCATTAAGTAAAACTGACCCAAAAGACCTAGGCATGCTAATAAAACTTGCCATTGAAGGCAACTGCGGCTGCTCATTCTGGATTTGTGATCATTCTGAGTGAATGAAGTGCACATATGAATTCGATGGAGGGGACTAGCTGAAGTGAGTTTGAGGGGATAAGTGTTGAATATTGAACTTGTGCAGCTATTCTAAGCTGAATTTCTTACTGCTATAAGCAGAACTGAGCTACTGCTGAATACTCAGTAGAGTTGCAGAGGATCTCAAGATTACATCTCTCACCCAGTGCTCTACCAGGAGGATCAGGAGACAAGCTCGGGGGTCCTGAGAACTGCTATTCAGCTTTTCTCCAGGAGTTGGTTGGGAGGAACAACCTCCTTAAGCTGTTGTCACCTCATCTATTTGACAGGTTCTACTTGTTTAAGTTTAGTTAATATTTGTTTTCTGCATTATAAAAGTTTAAGAGTTTTGCAAGAATGTATATATTGATATTTTATTTATGTTAGGGTTAAGTAGGAAGAATTATTAATGTGGTGAGAGCTAGCAACTTGTTAGGTTAGGGTTAATCAATAGAGATATTGCCGAGTTAACTGATAGATAAGAAAATTACCCAAACTGTATTTTTCCACGCCTCTTGCAAGGCAGTACTCTAGTATAGCAGGTATGTAGAAGATAAGCAGAATTAAATAAAATTGCTTGCACATGTAAATGAATTACTTTTGCAGGTTTTTGTGTACTTAAATTACAGAACTTTAGCTGTATTTGTATTATCTAATGGAAGTAGTTAAATTATCTAATTACAGGTAGAAGAACACATTTAAATAATACATACTACTAGTATGCATAATATATATACAGTAAAAACTAGTATAGTTACAATTTATAAATCTATTAAGTATACTTAAGTAAATAATTTAGGAACAATAAAATATTTAAGCTAGGTTTAACCCAGTAAACTGTATTTTAGGTTATCTAATCACCTAGTTGTCATTCATTATAACTAGGTTTACTGTAAACAAAGAAATTACTAACGATGTAAACCTTTAGAAATAATTAGGGTTTATAGAAGATCTGTACTAACACCCTATGGTAAAATTCTAATTTATAGATACAAAAGCTTAGCAAAGATTATTTCAAAAATTTCAGAAAATAAATGTAATTTTCTTTTACAATATCAAACTCAGTCTTTTAATAATAATAAAAAAATATACAATATTATCATTTTTTATTGCTATCAAATTAATCCATAACCAAAGATTATCAATTCATAATCTTTTACAAGAAAGAATAATTTCTTACTTATCAAGTTAAACCTAAACTTTGAAAAACTGGATAACAATAAGATTAGCAACTAAGCAAAATTTTACCTAAATATAAACCTAACAAAGACAAAAACCGAACAAATATAATATGGCTTGCGACCCTTCATATATATTATCTGTCTAGGTTTAACAGCCTGATCAAAAACGATTTTTATAAATTAAACAGAAGTCAAAATTTCGAAACTAAACAACCATCAAATACGGCAATGAAAGCCCTTTACTTTTTTGGAATTTCCATAACTACGACTATTCTTTCTCCTATAAAACCCTAATCAAAATCTTCAAGAAACCACTGAGTGGCCTAATAAGCAAAGTCACAGCTTGAAGCCAGAATTTAAAATTTATCACCATCTATTTCATTTAAGGCTGAGAAGGCTCAAAACCAAATTCATGAAGTCGAGGTTGTGAAAGCCATATCTACTCATTATAGACAACCACAAAGGATTTTAAAAACTAAAAAATTAAAAGACCCAATAGAGAAAAAAAAGGACCACGGCTGAGTCCACAATCCAAACACATGGAAGTGCCATCACTTTCCACCATATAGTGCACAAGAGAAACCCCAGGTGAACTGAGGCTTACCAGGGTGAACGCCCTTAAGGAAGCCATTGGTAGAACTCTACAACTTCAACATTGGCTTGGAGAACCTGCGCAGGGAGAAGAAAAACAAGTTCGGTTAGCTATTTTCTATTTTACATTTTAACATTTGAAAACTGTGCAATTAAACTACAAGGAGTAATAATGGCTTTTCTTACGTTCTGGAGCCGAGTAACTGGGTAGTGGAGATAAGCTTAGCCACGTCGAGAACATTTCAAACCCTCAACACAAAACCAGCAGCATTAAGAACCAAACACTCTTCATGCAAGAAGTCTTTCATGCTGGTCACAGTCATTACTTGCACATAGAGATTTTACTCTCACAGCGAAACGAAGGTAAATATATCCCAACCTCTTATCCTCTTCACAGTCAAAACAACCACCTCACTATGAACAATAAACTGCTTAATCAACCTTCTTCACCAACTCAATAAGATTGCAGAGGCTCATGTGCATTTTGGAGGTTCGACAGTTTACATGGTGGCCATGAGCTCTCTTCTCGACCACGCCACAACCCAAACAATCAAGCGTGTTTTTAGGTTTTCAACAAATTTATATGCCATAACAAGTCAACGAGAAACCCTAGCCCTCTTTGCCAACCATGTGTCCTTCAATAATCTTTCAAATTATGGGTTTTGAACCAAAGTCGTAGTCCCAATTACAATTTGCACAATCATCAGTTTAAGTCAAAATTTCTTATAATTTTTTGTAAAGAATCTATATCTCGTATCAATTCCTTGTCCCTAGACCATAGTCTATACATGTAGTCTTGGCATTATAGAAATTTATCTAGTTTTACCAAGGGACCAATAGTTAACCATAGAATATCTATGTTTATCTTGCTTTAGTGTCTAAACTTGATAATATTAAGACCCCACGATGAAGATAATTCTATCTTCCTTAAAGTGCGTAACATTAGATCTTGTTATAGGTGGTGTTCATTTTACTTATAGGTTTGTGTATAGTGTTAGTTATAAACCCAAACATTTATAAGAGTCCCTCATATAAACTAATGCCTGTTTTGTCAAAGGCAGTTTAATATTCAAGAAAAATATTCTAGTTTATGTAGATGCCTAATTATGGGAACCCTGGAGCAAGGGTCTTTATGTAAATAGCTTTAGCAAACATATTATATTATTGAAAACCAGATCTCATATAAAACTAAGTTTTATATATAAGAAAACCAAGTAATAGTTTATGATTTGGAGAAATCATAATTAACATGGAGTATTTTAATGTTTACAACAAGAACTCAAATTGATATGAACATAACCATATTCCAATTGCTATATAACATATATACGATTATAGGTACATGCATGCGTAATATATCTTTTCTTTTATAAAAACATTAGGTCATATATTCTTATGGACAGAAAAAGAAGTGTTCTTAAACATTTCATTTTGAAACTTATAACCATATAGTGAAAAATACAAAGAAGAAAGAATTACTTGGATCACATATTACGGTAGTAAATTGAAATGCACATAACCTATCCTTTCACAGTTTTGTTTTACCATCATTATGCAGTTTGATAACATTAGCAAAACCAACTTTACCTCTTAAAGGGTCAAGCTGAAATCAAACATCTTATTTACTAGCATTTTATCCTATGCTAGTGGAGTATCATTCTTGACTGGAATTTTACTGGAACAAACTGTTTACTTGTTTAAAACCTGTAACAAGAACCATCATTCCACTGTGTTAGCTGTAAGCTAAGTAAGCCCCGATCTCACCCTAGATTCTGTCCTACTTGACAAAAGAAATGATAACACAATTAGCATCGGTTAAGATACAGTTTCCATTCTCACCTTTTGAAATACTAAACCTGATGTGTTTAACCTTCTTAACATAGTACTTTAAGATAAACTATTAAATTAATCAGAACTATAGAAGAGAAATGCTCATTGCAATTATTACTGGTTGAATGACCTCTAACAGTTAGTGGTTCTCTAACAATGGCATTATTAACATTTTATGTTACATGAAAAATTTAAAATTTTTATGAATTTTTGGGTTATTACATGTGGTATCAGAGCACAAGATTCATACACTAGGCCTGAACGTGGCTCAACATGAATAAATAGAACCATAGATTTAAAATATGTATACTGATTTTTTTTACTTTTCTTTTGAATTATACTTTCAAAGAATTTTCTGAGTTAATTGCAGGTATGGAAATATTGGAAGAATATGCGGATGAGGAATCCCCATTTACAGAACGAAGTAATTTTCAAAGAGAACCTATACAAGAAGAAATAACTAACAATTCTTCTGAACTACTACAAATGGTTAAGGAACTAAGAACAGAGATGGAAACAGTCAAAAAAGAAAATGAGATAATTCTAAGAGCTCAGGAAGAGCTAAACCAAATTTTGATGGAAAGATTTCAGAATGAGGAAAAAGATAAATGAACAGAGTCTGAAGATATGCCTTACCAACATAAAGATAAAAAGACTAAATAGTTTAAAATCGAAAGTAGCTCATCTTCTGAGGTGTATGGTGATTCACATAAAAATAATTATAAATATACTAGTGACAGTAGCGAAGATAATCATCATACTAGAAAGAGAAAATTTAAACCTTGCGAAGAAATCTCTTGAGAATTCAAGAAAATCAAGCCACTAACCTTTAATGGTGAAACTGAGAAGGGAGAAGAGGCAGAATCATGGCTGTCTGGGATGAAGAAATATTTTCAAATTTGCAATTACTCTAATCAACTGAAAGCCAGAATGGCTAATTATAACCTCATTGGGAAAGCAGATATTTGGTGGTAGGACCTAAAAAGAGTAAAAGGTATTAGGGAGAAAAACATTAACTGGAGTACATTCAAGAAATATTTTAAGAAGAATTTTTTGTCTGAATAATACTATGAGGAGCAGGCTAAGGAATTTTATGAACTAAAACTGGGAACAATGAATATGAAAGAACTAAATAGTAAATTTCTAAGTCTGCAAAGGTATGTGCCGTATATTGTGGACGAGAAGCCTAAGGTACAATGGTTTCTCAGCTGTTTACCCTATCATATAAAAGACATAATTGAGTATGATAACAAGAAAACTTTAGAAGAAGCAATGAGAAAGACGAATTTCTGTTACGAACAGAATCACAAAAAGGAAAGTATGACAAACTGGAAGGAAAAAATAACTAATAATTTTGAACAAAAGAAGAAAGGTTTTGTAGCCAACCGAAATTTTAAGAATAATAACACACGGAATTTTCCTAGTAAAAATTTCCAGGGGAACAAAAGTAATTCACAGACCAATCCAAATGGTCAGAGAAATAAAGAATCTATTAATAATCATGGGAATTATACCAAGAATTTTGAACGAAAGGAACCATTAAAGTGCTGGGAATGTAATGGTCCGCATTATGCATCAGTTTTCCTCAATCAGAAGAAGACTGTTAGCAACATACACATGATACATGAGGAGATGAATGTCGGTGACCTAGAGAGGACAATGCCCATGATCAATGCAACATTGGAGAACAGGAAAGCAGATTATCAAAATTCCATGGTGGAAGTGGAAGGTAAGCTGAATCAAATACCTATATCTATTTTAATTGATCAATGGCTAGTTTAAGCTACATTTCTCCTGATTTAGTAGAAAAGTGTAAGCTATAAGTATAAAAGTTTGCAAAGTCTTGGTTAGTCCAGCTAGCTGCTGGTGCAAAGAGAAAGGTAATTAGATTTGTTAAAAATTGTATAGTAAAAATGGATCAGTTTGAAGCCTCTATTAAGCTTAATATTTTACCTTTAGGTTCACATGATATGTTAAATGGTATGGATTGTGTTAGTGCCAAAAATTGTTTTTAGACTACTAGAAGAACAAGTCAACACAATCTCAAAATGAAATAGAATAAAATTGGTTTTTAGGGTTTTGGTTTTAAAAACTTCATCAGCAAGGAGGAAATAACATCCACAATAAAGAACTGAATCATGCAAGTTGGATGAACTGGGGATCAAACACATCCCAATAAGCCATAAACATTACACATGAAATACTAATTCCACCGACAGGATACAAGCATTTACATGAATAAACCTTTAAACAGGAAATGAAATTGTAGACTGAGCAATCAACTAGATCAGAAATAAAAAAGCATGACAGGTAAAAGGGCTTATCAGTTTATATATAATCAATAACAGTCATCCACTTACATAAGAGTTATAAATGCTAGCTTGAGAAATCAAAGGTCCAAAAGCCTCTCCTTGAGTGAAAAATCCCACCCCAAAACTGTATGTTTGTCTTCCTTTTATCATTACAAAGGTAAAGTAGTTCCATAACTACCTTCTAGGTTGAAATTTTAAATAGTTACATCAATTAGTTACATGATAACTCAAAATATTTAAAGACAATTAACCCAAAAATAACAAATCAAATTTGGGAAAATTTGGTGAATTTCTGAAAAATTTGGGTCTCAAAGACACCTTCATATCTCTTGATCCTAAACACCTGTACAAAAACTAAAGGAGGTTTTTTTAAATGATTATGAAACCTCTCTTGGGTTTTAAAAATTCCCATTCAATTGATCGGAATACGTGATGGAAATTTGTGACTAAAACATGAAATTATTAAATAATTCAAACCCTGAAAATATGCCACAAAGATGAATTCGAATCTCTCAAACGATAATGGCGGTTGCAAAACTGAGAGAGGTTTTTGTGCATGAGTATATTGTGGACAAAAACATCTTTTTGTTTTCCAGAATTCGTTTCCATCACCTCGTAATCTACTCCCAATGATAATGACAAAAACATGAAAAACATAGCTGCTATAGGAATCTCCTCATGAAAATATTTGACAAAGGACTAAAAAATGAGGGTTAGATTCTAAAAAAAACTTGGAATAAACTTTTATTATAAGTTTTTGAAATATTAAAGATATACATATTAACTAATAAGCCCAAAAAGATAAACCTTAAAACTAAATTAATGAAATAATTCAACCATTAAAAGCATTAAATCCAACAAAAATTACTGATTGTCAAAAGTTCTTAAAATCAACATAAAGTGTAAAATCATTTTAAACCAACGGTTGAAAATTAGGACAAAAAGAACAGATAAACTAAGAACAAGATCTAGTTTTAACATCTGGCTCTTGCTGCGGGATGAATTCCTCCTTGTGAGGCTTCAAGAACTTGTAGACCTTGTGCCTTATTCATTTTGTGATGGAGTCATTTACCAAATCTCTGTAACTTTCTCAAACTCTGAACACATACCTCTGAAATGAAAAAATACTACTACAAACCAGCATACTGAAAAGAATCTACATTCTCGTATAGCGAGCTTATTCTGCTATTTACTCCTACTTCTAATCCGAGGAAACAACCCAATCAAGTGTAATCGTACTTCCAGTGAAGCCAAGAAACCATTTGATTGAGAATCATAATTCCATGCATGCTACTATTTGAGAAACCCACAAAAGATGTGATAAATGCAATAAAGAGTCTGTAGGTAGCTGATACTTTTGACTGGAAATAGGAAGCATGCCAAAAGTTGGAGCATTAGAAACCTTTGAAAAATACAACTCCATCCAAGAAGCCATGGGATCATCAAATTTCCTATTTAAAACTTCATTGTCTTCATTATATTCATCATAAAGTGAAGTATTCTCTTCCTCTCCATTGTTGTTCTTTTTAAACTTTGGTTCAAGAATGGAAACCAAGGGCTCTTCAAACTACTAACCCTTGATCAAAACTTGAACAAATAAAATTCTGAAAGTGACCGTAAGTCAAGAATGGCAGCGTATTTCTTATATCAATAGTAAGAGGTTGAAGAGCAGCAACGTCTTCTTCATAACATGAGAATGTCATAGCAAGAACTAGGAAATTTCTACTATAATCCACTGAAAGTATATTGTCATCGAAAAATTCAGCAAACTGATATGAAGAATCAACACAAGCGTCATTTATATCCTTGTTCATATGAAAATCTGAAAATGATGAAGAAAACTGTCTTAAATCTGAATGATACCTACGTTCTTCTTCTTGTTCATAAGCTTGTATATCTTCAACATGAGCCTGATCTCGAAGCATTTTGCAAGCTCGGATGTTCTCCTCCACTCCTTTTGCATCCTCAAACAATTGTCTTAAAGATGATGATTTCCTTTCTAACAGGAAAACGATAAGATCTGAATGTTGAGCCATAACATAATATACCATAGCAAGTTTTTCTGAAGGTTTGATCTCCGTAGGCATACTGATATAAAAACTTTGAAACCTCCAATTAAATTTAGTAATTGGCTCATGATTCTCCCTTTTCAAACTATAAAATTCGGAAAGAAATTGATCATAAGATTTATTCTTACCACAATACTTCAAAAATACATCATGTAACTTTTCACACGATCCAATTGAATCAGCTTTTAAATTTCGGAACCAAAACCCAGCATCTCCAGCAAAGAATTTCGAAAATAACCTCATGACAACATCCTCATGCATGATTTCAAAATTATCAATGAAATTGTGAAAAGATCCTAAATGCTTCTCTAATGTAATATGGTCTTTTCTAGTAAAATGGGGAAGATATTCAACAAAGTACGAAGGGTAAGGATGCAAGAGAGATGGCAGCCTAAGAGGTTTAAACATTTTCTGTCTGAGTCTATACTAAAAATATGTGAGTTGAAAATGAGGTTCAACAAGCTGTTCGCAAGTTTCAACAATGATGGTAGAAGGTAATAGATCAGCTTTATTCTCTAAAAGATGACTAGAATAATCAGGTTCAAGAGATATGGGTATATATATATCATGTTGCACACGTATTTCAAATGAAGGAATAGGATCAACATCAATAAAACAAGAAGAAGGCAGGCTTTCTTCTTCCAAACAGGGATATGAACTCGAAGGTTTATGATCATCGGAATAGACAAAACAAAAAATAATTCTTTTGACATGCAATGCAAAAGACACGAAAGAACTAATGAATAAGAACAAAACCTCATGGAGGAAAGTAAGAAGCTGATACCCAGCCTTTCCATTTGGCTTCTTCATTTTTCTGTCAACAAAATTCTCCTTGCAGTGGAATCTTTAATCGTGGAGTCGCTGGTGAAAAATTGTAGTCTAAAATATTTTCTGACTTTGTTCACCTCTCAAAATCAGATGAATAATGATATCCCAGGGAAGATATACTTCAGCTTCATCCCCAACAACGACGCCAAAGATGTTAGTGCTAGAAATTGTTCTCAGACTACTAGAAGAAAAAGCCAACACAATCTCAAAATGAAATAGAATAAAATTGGTTTTTAGGGTTTTGGTTTTAAAAACTTCATCAACAAGGAGGAAATAAACATCCACAAGCTAATAAAGAACTGAATCATGTAAGTTTGATAAACTGAGGATCAAACACATCCCAATAAGCCATAAACATTACACATGAAATATTAATTCCACCCACAGGCTACAAGCATTTACATGAATAAACCCTTTGTTACAGAGAGAAATTCCTATGGCTTGGGGTACCACAACAGACAACTTGACTCCATAAATCAATCCTTTCCAATATGCAATAGAAATTAAATGCCTAACACTAAAGGATCAGACCTCGTACCTTATTCCGGACGGTTGAAGTAGATCCCCGTTGAGCTTTCCAATCTTCAGCTTGAATTGATCTGTTACTTCCTCAACAACAAGTAAACAATAAAGACATTCTATATATTATGGTGTTAGATCTATTCTAGCATATATAATCAATAATGTACAAGCATTTGACATAATCCCATGGATAAAATATTCATTCAAACACACATTATTGGACAGTAAAATATATTTCTATTAATATAAATCAGAGATTACAAGATACAACCTCTGGCGGCATGTCTGCGAACCGGAGAAACTAAATCCCCCACTTGGGCCTCCACCACCTCAATCCTCCATCTCTCGATAGCAAGCTCACAAGCAAAAGGCAAGCTTGGGAAGAACACACTAGTGCTCCAAGGGACAAAGGGATACAGACTCAAGCATAAGTTCCGTCAACAATGGACTATAGTTTCTTTGCTCTCAATTCTCTCTCATTGCCTTCAATGTACCAAGGGGTTCCTTATATAGCTTTCAAAGGGATAATGAAAGGTCGAATTTGAGCAATCTCAAGGCACAGGAAAGGCCAGGAGTCAAATGAGTCAGATCCATGTCAAGGAAAACTCCAAAAGGATTTGGATTATGCACACATCCTGATGTACGCGGTTTTGGTGGTCAAACCCACGTATATACGCACTTATAGGTTTAAAAGTCGCGTGTATCATTTTTCATATGTTTTTAGGGATGATCAAGGAAACATCGAAGGACAAAAAATGGTCCATGGGGTCTAAGGAGTCTGCAGCGGGACAGGGGAAGGCCATACAAAGTGTGATTCACCTGAAGTGGTGAAATCAGCTATAACACCTTTAAACAAGAAATGAAATTGTAGACTGAGCAATCAACTAGATCAGAAATGAAAAAGCATGACAAGTAAAAGGGCTTATCAGTTTATATATAATCAATAATAGTCACCCACTTACATAAGAGTTATAAATGCTAGCTTGAGAAATCAAAGGTCCAAAAGCCTCTCCTTGAGTGAAAAATCCCACCCCAAAACTGTATGTTTGTCTTCCTTTTATCATTACAAAGATGAAGTAGTTCCATAACTACCCTCTAGGTCAAAATTTTAAACAGTTACATCAATTAGTTACATGATAACTCAAAATATTTAAAGACAATTAACCCCAAAATAAGAAATCGAATTTGGGGAAATTTGGTGAATTTCTGAAAATATGGGTCTCAAAGACGCCTTCATATCTCTTGATCCTGAACACCTGTACAAAAACTGAGAGACTTTTTTAAAAAATTAGTATGTTATGAAAAAAAGCCTCTCTTTGTTTTTAAAATTTCCCATTCAATTGATCGGAAAACGTGATGTAAATTTGTGACTAAAACAGAAAATTATTAAATAATTCAAACCTTGAAAATAGGCCACAAAGATGAATTTGAATCGCTGAAACGATAATAGATGTTGCAAAAATGAGAGAGGGTTTTGTGCATGAGTCTGTTGTGGACAAAAACCTCTTTTAGTTTTTCCAGAATTCATTTCCATCACTTCGTAATTTGCTCCCAATGATAATGACAAAAATAGGAAAAACAGAGCTGCTATAGGAATCTCCTCATGAAAATATTTGACAAAGGACTAAAAAATGAGGGTTAGATTATAAAGCAAACTTGGAATAAAATTTTATTATAAGTTTTTAAAAACTTAAAGATATACATATTAACTAATAACCCCAAAAGACAAACCTTAAAACTAAATTAATGAAATAATTCAACCATTAAAAGCATTAAATCCAACAAAAATTACTGATTGTCAAAAGTTCTTAAAATCAACATAAAGTGTAAAATCATTTTAGACCAACGGTTGAAAATTAGAACAAAAAGAACAGATAAACTAAGAACAAGATCTAGTTATAACATTGTAACGTCCCGGTTTTGACCTCGTTTGCATGATGTATATAATGTAATTAATCATGGTGAGGAGCTCAAGGAAAAAGCCCCACCATCCATTTGGTCGTGTATGTTTCGGCAATAGGGATCATTGTCGATAGTATGTCGTGCTATTCGACACCTTATAATTCGGCATCATGTAAACATGCACATCAAATAAAACTAAAACCACAACCAGCTACGGCAGTGCAACGTTGAATGAAAAGGGCATGGTTCCAAAGGATAAGGGGTGGGGGATGTCAAACCTTGGTTTATGGGGGAAAAACCCATGTGTTGCCACCTTGTTTGTTTTGCTACCTTTCTTGTTTCACCAACCTCTTCAATGACTTGGTTTTGTTGTTGGGGCAGTTATGGCTGGTGGTTGAGGTAGTTATTGCTTTTGGGAGTGGGGTGGCAGGACTGTCAGTCCCTTGCCCACCCGCCCACTGCACCCATGACTGCCTTCACTCCACTCTCCCATGACTCCAGTCTCCCATGGTCTGTTGGTTTCTCCCGATTACCTGTTAATCCTCATGCAGGATTTGGTCTGTGGATGTCTCACGCAGAGATGAGTTTGGTTTCCTCCTGTGCACCATCGTTCTGTTCATTCACGCACATAGGGGATTCTTTATTCTGTTTCCTCATAATGGTTGATTCGCGTGCATAGGCGAAGCTGTTTCTCCTCACGTGCAGGTTGGGATCCTCACGCAGAGAGACATTCTGTCTTCTTCTCATGCACGGGAGTTCTGCGTTGGTTTTCCTCATGCAGGGAATGGGTGAAATCGTGGCTGTCACTCAGGGTTTTCGGGTGCAAGAGCCATTTCTACACTCAGGGACGGTGTGTAAGTTTCCTTATTGATTTGTGGCCGTGTATATGTTTTCCTTTGTGTTTTGTGGTCTGGTGCAAGTTCCCTCACGCACAGACTGTTTGGGGTCGTTTTCCCATGTTGTGAGCTGTGCTCACTGCTTGTGTTTTGGGGTTGTTGTCTTCCCCATGTTTTGTTGGTTGTGGTGCTTAATTTCATTTTGGGCCACTGTTGATTTCCAATCTGTTGGCTGAGTTTCCCTGTTTTGGGACTGTGGATTGCTGTTATCATTCATTGTGTGTTTGTGGCTGCTGGAGTACCCTGGTTTTGGGGTTGCAGCCGAGTTGTTTTGGCCACGGTAGGGCCAAGAACAACTCTGTGTTGCCTTGTGGGCTTGAGCTGTGCTCATCGTTTGCTTGGGATTATCCCTGGTCGTCTTTGCTTCTTCACAGGGCTGTGAAGGGTTGTTTTGCTACTGGTATGTAGTGGTTGTCCTTTGGACTGCGCTGGCTTGGCCGATCTGTTGATGGCCTGGTAAACCCAGTGGTGTTGGTTTGCTAATTGTGTCCCTCGGCTATGTGTAAGCCTGTATTGACCTTTATCCTTGGAGGAATCATGCACAACTTGGGGGTGGCAGTGTGCTGAGAGATTGATGAGCACGCTGGCCTATGGTTGGGTGGAACATTGCAGCGACGTAGTTGGTTGCGGGATTCTTCATCAAAAGATAAGTACTCCTGTTATTTCATCTCTGCAATTAATATACTATTTCATGAATCATGATGAACATGTGAATGCTGTTTTATGTATATGTTTGCTTCCGCTGTGTAATTGAAGATTTATGCATTGAGTAAATTGTGCCTATATGGTGATGGATTATTCATCTTAGCCTGCATCTGGTTATCTAGTATGCATTATGATTAAGCTTTTAACTCAGCATTTATCCTTGTCGATGCTCATGGGGCTGTCTGCCCGTATGCTTGGTGTTCGTCGCATCCTCTTCGCTGGTTTGAGGGATGGGGACATGACAAACATATTGGTTAGAACAATATAGGGTAGTCCTGAACTGTTTCAATAAAACCTTTACTTGTGTAAATAACGATAGAGAAACAGTAAATGTAAAAGGAATCCCTAGGAAAACAACCATAAGACATATTTCTGCCTTGCAGCTTAAGAGAGTTGTTTGGAAGGGCTGTAAAGCCTTTGCTGTAGCAGTAATTAATGAAGAAAATATTAATAATAAGGATAAATTAAAACTGGAATACATTCCGATCCTAAGGGAGTATTCGGATGTATTTCTAGAAGAAATTTTGGTGCTGCCTCCGAAGCGGGAGTTAGATTTTACTATTGAGCCGGTACTTGATGCTCACCTCAGCTCAAAAGCCCCATATTGAATGAATATACTTGAATTAAATGAACTAAAGTCGCAGTTAAAAGAAATCATTGATAAGGATTATATTAGCCCAGTGTGTCCCTTGGGGAGCACGTATTATTTCTGTTAAGAAGAAGGACAGAACTCTACGACTATGTATAGATTACCGTCAACTAAATAAAATGACTATTAAAAATAGATATCTGTTACCCTGCATAGATGATCTGTTTGATCAGTTACGTGGAGAAACGGTATTCTCGAAGATTGATTTACAATCTGGTTACCACCAGGTCCAAATCAAAGATGGAGACATATTTAAAAGAACTTTTAAGACTTGGTATGGTGATAATGAGTTTGTCATTATGTCATTTGGGCTTACTAATGCCCCTGCCGTTTTTATGTGTTTGATGAATAATGTAATGCATAAATATCTTGATAAGTTTGTGGTCGTATTCATTGACGACATCTTAATTTATTCAAAGTCTGAAGAAGAACATAAAGAACATTTAAAAATTGTCTTGCAAGGGTTACGAGAACATCCGAACTCTACGCAAAATTTAGTAAATGTGACTTCTTTAAGGATAAAATTCAGTATCTAGGTCATGTTGTGACTAAAGAAGGAATTTATGTCGACCCCGAAAGGATAAAGACAATCGAGGAATGGCTAGTCCCAAAAGACGTAACTGACATCCGATCATTCATGGGGATTACTGGCTATTATTGAAGATTTATTGAAGGGTTTTCAAGAATTGCAAATCCCATAACTTCTTTACAGAAGAAAGGGAAGAAATTTGAGTGGAGTAAAAAATGTGAAGATAGCTTTAAAAAGTTAAAAACATTATTAACTACCGCACCAATATTAATTTTTTTTGACCCTAATAAAGATTTTATAGTATGTACTGATGCATGCAATGACGGTTTAGGTGGAGTTTTAACTCAGGAAGGACACGTCATTGCTTATGAGTCTAGAAAACTAAAGATTCATGAGAAAAATTATGCGATCAATGACTTAGAGTTAGCTGCTGTCATACATGCCTTAAAAATGTGGCGTCATCATTTAATTGGAAGGAAGTTTATATTAATTACAGATAATAAAGGGTTAAAATATTTGTTGGATCAACCTAACTTAAATGCTAGGCAAGCTAGATGGCTAGCTTTCCTTAGCGAATATGATTTTGAAATCCAACATATTAAAGGAAAAGAAAATAAGGTTGTTGATGCATTAAGCAGAAATGAAAAACTGAATTTTACAGTAGTAATCAGCACCTATAAAACAGATTTAGAAGAACAGCTAGAATATGGAATAGGACAAGATGAAAATTATTGAAAATTACAAGCAAAGACAAGAGAAAATTTAATTGAAATCCTAAGTACAGGGTATAATTTGAATGAAAAATGATTATTATTGTATAAAGATAGACTATCCGTACCTAATATAACTAAGATTAAGTTGTTGATTTTAAACAAAATTCATAAAACTCCTTATTTAGGGCATTCAGGGTATCAAAAAACTATAACTATGTTAAGAAATGATTATTTTTTACCAAACATGAAAAATGAATTGGTAGACTACATTGTTAAGTGCTTTGAATGTCAACAAGTAAAAACTGAACATGTGCATCCAACTGGGCTACTTCAACCATTACCTGTTCCTAGCTGGAAATGGGAGATAATTAGTCTTGATTTTATCACAGGACTGCCTAGAAATCAAAACTTAAATGACTCAATAATGGTAGTTGTTGATAAATTGAGCAAAGCAACTCATTTTATACCTGTAAAAACTACTTTAAAAGCTGCAAATATTGCTGATATTTTCTTAAAACAAATTTTTCGGTTACACAGAATATCGAAAGTAATAATTTCAGATAGAGACCCTAAGTTTATGGGAAACTTTTGGAAGTCTTTGTTTAAAGGATTAAATACTACATTAAACTTTGACACCTCTTTCCATCCTCAAACGAATGGACAGACTGAAAGAATAAATCAGGTATTGGAGGATTTGCTTAGAATGTATGTAAAAGAACAACCAGGTAAATGGGAAGATTACTTACACTTAGTAGAATTTGCTTACAATAATCACTATCAAGCCTTAGCAAGATATAGTACTTTTGAAATTTTGTATGGTAGGAAGTGCAATACTCCCATCTCATGGAGCAATCCAATTGACATACTAGTATTAGGGCTTGAATTATTAAAAGAGATGGAGTTAATTGTAAAAGAGGTACAAGGTATCTTGAAAGTTGCGCAAGATCGACAAAAAAGTCAAGCAAATCTTAAACGAACTCCAAAGGAGTTCCAGGTAGGTGAACATGTCTTTATTAAGGTGAGACCTAAAAATAGTTCTTCAAGGTTAGGTAGTTGTGCTAAGTTAGCACCTCGTTATTGCAGACCTTTCGAAGTACTTTCCAGGATAGGACAAATGGCATACAAGTTAGCTTTACCGCCAAACTTAAGAGTTCACAATGTTTTTCATATTTATGTATTAAAAAGATATGTACACGATGCTACTCATGTTATTAAATGGAATGATGTGCAGGTGTAACTCGAAGGAGATTTTCTGGTGGAACCGAATTGTATTCTCGAAAGGAGGGAGATCTCGCTTCGGAATCGCACCATTGGTTAGGTGAAGGTGCAATGGAAGCACCTTAGTCCAGAAGAAGCCACCTGAGAATTGGAAAGTTATATGCGGGATGCATATCCAATTCTATTTTAGGGCAATTCAGAGGACAAAGAATAAATAACATGGAGGACGATGTTATAAATTAAGGGGGTGTGTATGTCACATGCCCCAATTTGCAAAACAATTTTATGTTTTTGAGAAAGCATTATGTTATATTTTATGTTAAAGTTTGTGATTAATGACCAAGTGGGGTCAAGAATAATTAAATGTATTGCATAATATTTTATTAATAAATAAATAAAAGGTGAGACAACAGTTTAGGGAAGGTGTTAAATGGGTGTTTACTAGTCACTTGGTGGAGGAGACTGGGTTGAGAGCATAATTACAAGTGGCAGCATCCTCAAACTACTTCTAGTTGTTGCAGGTGGCAACTTTCCTATAATTGTGGTCATGATTCCTTAAGAAAGTGGAACAGGAGCAGGTGTCTCATTAAGTAAAAAACTGACCCAAAAGACCTAAGCATGCTAATAAAACTTCCCATTGAAGACAACTGAGGCTGCTCATTCTGGATTTGTGACCATTCTGAGTGAATGAAGTGCACATGCGATGGAGGGGACTATCTAAAGTGAGTTTGAGGGGATAAGTGCTGAACATTGAACTTGTGCAGCTATTCTAAGCTGAATTTCTTACTGCTGTAAGTAGGACTGAGTTACTGCTGAATACTTAGTAGAGTTGCAGAGGATCTCAAGATTACATCTCTCACCCAGTGTTCTACCAAGAGGATCAGGAGACAAGCTCAGGGGTCCTGAGAACTACTGTTCAGCTTTTCTCTAGGATTTGGTTGGGAGGAACAACCTCCTTAAGCTGTTGTCACCTCAGCTATTTGACAGGTTCTACTTGTTTAAGTTCAGTTAATATTTGTTTTCTGCATTAGAAAAGTTTAAGAGTTTTGCATGAATGTATATATTGATATTTTATTTTTGTTAGGGTTAAGTAAGAAGAATTATTAATGTGGTGAGATCTAGTAACTTGTTAGGTTGGGGTTAATCAGTAGAGATATTGCTGAGTTAACTGATAGATAGGAAAATTACCCAAACTGTATTTTTCCACGCCTCTTGCAAGGCAGTACTCTAGTACAGCAGGTATGTTTAATTCAAATAAGTAGAATTAAATAAAATTGTTTGTAGATGTAAATGAATTACTTTTACAGGTTTTTGTGTACTTAAACTATAGAACTTTAGCTGTATTTGTACTATCTAATGGAACTAGTTAAGTTATCTAATTACAGGTAGAAGAACAAATTTAAATAATACATACTACTAGTATGCATAATATATATACAGTAAAAACTAGTATAGTTACAATTTATAGATCTAGTGAGTATACTTAAGTAAATAATTTAGGAACATTAAAATATTTAAGCTAGGTTTAACCCAGTAAACATTATTTTAGGTTATCTAATCACCTAGTTAGTCATTCATTATATCTAGGTTTACTGTAAACAAAGAAATTACTAATGTTGTAAACCTTTAGAAATAATTAGGGTTTATAGAAGATCTGTACTAACACCCTATGGTAAAATTCTAATTTGTAAATACAAAAACTTAGCAAAGATTATTTCAAAAATTTCAGAAAAGAAATGTAATTTTCTTTTACAATATCAAACTCAATCTTTTAATAATAATAAAAAAATATACAGTATTATCATTTTTTATTGCTATCAAATTAATCCATAACCAAAGATGATCAATTCATAATCTTTTACAAGAAACAATAATTCCTTACTTATCAAGTTAAACCTAAACCTTGAAAACCTGGATAACAATAAGATTAGCAACTAAATTTTTTTTTACCTAAATATAAACCCAACAAAGACAAAAACCAAAAAAATATAATATGGCCCGCGGCCCTAGATATATATTATCTATCTAGGCTTAACAGCTTGATCAAAAACGATTTTTATAAATTAAACAGAAGTCAAAATTTTGAAACTAAACAACCATTAGATACGGCTATGAAAGCCCTTTACTTTTTTGGAATTTCCATAACTACGACCATTCTTTCTCCTATAAAACCCTAATCAAGATCTTCAAGAAACCAGTGCGTGGCCTGACAAGCAAAGTCACTACTTGAAGCCAGAATTTAAAATTTATCACCATCTATTTCATTTAAGGCCAAGAAGGCTCAAAACCAAATTCATGAAGTCAAGGCTATGAAATCCATATCTACTCATTATAGACAGCCATGAAGGCTTTTAAAAACTAAAAATTAAAAGACCAAATAGAGCAAACAAGGCCCGCGGCTGAGTCCATAATCCAAACACATGGAAGTGCCATTACTTTCCACCATATAGTGCACAGGAGAAATCCCAGGTGAACCGAGGTTTACCATGGTGAACGCCCTTAAGGAAGCTGTTGGTAGAACTCTGCAACTTCAAGATTGGCTTGGAGAAACTGCGCAGGGAGAAGAAAAACAAGCTATGTTATATATTTTCTGTTTTACATTTTAACATTTGAAAACTATGCAATTAAACTACAAGGAGTAATAATGGCTTTTCTTACCTTCTGGAGTCGAGTAACCGGGTAGTCAAAATAATCTTAGCCACGTTGAGAAGGTTTCAAACCCTCGAGACAAAAACAACAGCATTAAGAACCAAACACTCTTCACGCAACAATTCTTTCACACTGGTCACAGTCATTACTTGCACACAGATATTTTACTCTTAGAACGAAAAAAAGGTAAAGATAGCCCAACCTCTTATCCTCTTCATAGTCAAAACAACCACCTCACTGTGGACAGTAAACTGCTTAATCAACCTTATTCACCAGCTCAATAAGATTGCAGAGGCTCATGTGCGTTTTGGAGGTTCGACAGTTTACATGGCAGCCATGAGCTCTCGGCTCGACCATGCCACAACCCAAACAATCAAGCATGTTTTTAGGGTTTCAACATATTTATATGCCATAACAAGTCAACAAGAAACGCTAGCCCTCTTTTCCAACCATGTGTCCTTCAATAATCTTTCAAATTATGGGTTTTGAACCAAAGTCGTAGTCCCAATTGCAATCTGCACAATCATCAGTTTAAGTCAAAATTTCTTATCATGTTTTGTAAAGAATCTATATCTCATATTGATTCCTTGTCCCTAGACCATAGTCTATACATGTAGTCTTGGCATTATATAAATTTATGTAGTTTTACCAAGGGACCAATAGTTAACCATAGAATATCTATGTTTATCTTGCTTTAGTGTCTAAACTTGATAATATTAAGACCCCACAATGAAGATAATTCTATCTTCCTTAAAGTGTGTAACCTTAGATCTTGTTATAGGAGGTGTTCATTTTACTTATATGTTTGTGTATAGTATTAGTTATAAACCCAAACATTTATAAGAGCCCCTCATATAAACTAACGCCTATTTTGTCAAAGGTAGTTTAATACTCAAGAAAGATATTATAGTTTATGAAGATGCCTAATTATAGGAACCCTGGAGCAAGGGTCTTTATGTAAATACCTTTAGCAAACATATTATATTATTGAAAACCAGACCTCATATAAAACCAAGTTTTATATATAAGAAAACCAAGTAATAGTACATGATTTGGAGAAATCATAAACATGGAGTATTTTAATGTTTACAACAAGAACTCAAATTGATATGAACAAAACCATATTGCAATTGCTATATAAAAGATATGCGATGATACGTACATGCATGCGTAATATATCTTTTCTTTTATAAAAACATTAGGTCATATATTCTTATGGACATAAAAAGAAGTGTTCTTAAACATTTCATTTTGAAACTTATAACCATATAGTGAAAAATACAAAGAAGAAAGAATTACTTGGATCACATATCACGGTAGTAAACTGAAATGCACATAACCTATCCTTAGACAGTTTTGTTTTCCCATCATTATGCAGTTTGATAACATTAGCAACACCAACTTTACCTCTTACAGGGCCAAGCTGAAATCAAACATCTCATTTACTAGCATTTTATCCTATGCTAGTGGAGCATCATTCTTGACTAGAATTTTACTGGAACAAACTGTTTACTTGTTTAAAACCTATAAAAGGAACCATCATTCCACTGTATTAGCTGTAAGCTAAGTAAGCCCCGATCTCACCCTAGATTCTGTCCTACTTGACAAAAGAAAATGATAACACAATTAGCATCAGTTAAGATATAGTTTCCATTCTCACCTTTTGAAATACTAAACCTGTTGTGTTTAACCTTCTTAACATAGTACTTTAAGATAAACTATTAAATTAATCAGAACTATAGAAGAGAATTGCTCATTGCAATTATTACGTGTTGAATAACCTCTAACAATTAGTGGCTCTCTAACAATGACATTATTAACATTTTATGTTACATGAAAAATTTAAAATTTTTACGAAGTTTTGGGTTATTACACTTCCTCTTGATTTTTTCCCAGGGTCTCTTGAACCACATTAGGACAATTTTTAACAAAGTGGCCATACTCATGGCACTTCTTGCACTTAAATGGTAGTTGGTCATAGTCAAATATTTGCATGTGTTGCCATCTGTTCGTGAGTAAGTTGTCTGCCTCTGGCATGCCTTTCTCTAGATTTACTTCAATACAGATCCTTGCATAAGAAAACAAGAAGCCCTTTGGTTCCTCTTTGTTGATGCAGTTGCCGAGAGAGTCTCATATTGCTTGAAGTGTCTCGTCACTCCAGCAGTGTAGGGGCAGGTAAGGGAGACAGACCCAGACCGGGACCGCAGAGGGCACAAGGCTTTTATGGGTCGAATGATAGGCTCCATCGGTTTAGTTAAAAACCCCGCAGACCCATCAAGTAGGGACAGCTCCTGAAGATAAGATCTCTGTCAGCTTTGCTTTCAAATAAGAAGGAGAAGAAGCCCTTTTTTCAAAAGTAGTGTTGCAGGCCCCCCCCCCGATATCAAGGGCATCCAGTTCTTGTTTATCCAAACCTCCATAGACTTTGGTGAAGGCCAGATTCCCATGAACTGACCTATAAGCCCTTTCTCTCTCAGAGCTAGGGATTTTAGTCTTGAAGTTGCTGACATGATCTGGATCCTAGGAACGGTTGCTCGCTTCACAAATTTTACATCACTGGATTCCAGGGTGATCATAGGTGAGGAAGAGGTGGTAGCCACCAGATTCTTGAAAGCTTCATCTAATATTCTCTGACGTTCTGCTGGGCTCAGGTTTGGGGGTGGATCCATCCTTTCCTAGATAGATCATGAGATTCATCGCATGCTAATAATGAAGGCAAAAAAAAAGCTACACCACACACTGACGGATTGATGCCTGCATGAACGATTAATGAGTTTCCTTCATATCACGGCCCATATCGAATGTCACAAAGGAAGATTGAGATCCAAGAGGGATCAAAAGGCCCCTATAGAGGTTGCATGCATGATTTGCGTGCATAGGCAGTGGATCCAACCTCGGCATTTCACACAAGAGAGAAAGCCTCGGCTCTGTCATGCAAGCTGAAATCGCTTAGAACATGACATTAAGCTGAGATTGGTAAACTTTGTATCAAAATTTAAAACTTTTATTATGACTTTTGAATCTATGAATATTTTAATGTTGATATGCCGAGCTTCTTTGGCGAGTTGACAGGATTTTAGAAGACCAAATAATTTTGCTTGATTATTTGTAAGTTGTCATAATCCCCAACTAAAACTAGTTTGTAACCTTCCTCCTGGATAGAAAATAAATCCACCTGCTCCATCATTCTCCAGATTTCTTTTTGATGCATCATCAAAGAAGATTGAGACTTTATTTTTCCTTTGCCACCAATCTAAGAAGTATTTTTCTGAAAGTGTTACCTGTCAAAATGGATTGATAACAGGCCTTCCAGAACCTAGCTGAGTTTTATCCACCTGTAACAATCCAAGCCAATTATGTTCAACTTTGAATTTAATGGCATCAAGATGATTGTTTCCCATAACTTCCAAAAGCAGAGCCTTAGCTTTTTTTGCTACAAGTTCTAGTTTCGTAAGTTTGCTGTTGAAAATCAAGTCATTTCTTGCTAACCAAATTTTCCACTAGAAGAATTTTGGGATGGCTTGCCCAATTTTCCTGCATTCATGGCTTGTTGAAGAAATTCTTGGATACCTGAACTTCTAGTTTGCAAATAGGTTGATAGGTTCAATATTTGAAGGAGTTGAGCCCAACAACCCACTCAAGAGATGCGCCCAAGATTTCTGAGTAAAATGACAACAAACAAAAATATGCTCTGAAGTTTCTGCAGCTTGTTTACAAAAACAACATCTGAAAGGTCCAAAAAATCCTCTTTTTGACAGGTTTTCACATGTTAGAGCTCTCCGATGCATGAGAATCCAAGTAAAGAAATTAACTTTTGGAATACTAGGTAAGTGCCACACTGTTTTCTAGAAAGAGGTGTTGTGTGTAGAAATCGGATTGGTTTAAAGTGGCTGGTAACCGAGAGCTGTCGAGTAGATTCCTATAGAGCCCCAACCCCACACATCCTTGCAAGATGTATGTAATGGAGCCAATCTTGTCAGTTTGACAAACAACAAATTGAAATGAGAGTGTAACAAAGGATATCCATGATTTGGCAGTGCTGGAAATGCACACACTGCCCAGTTTCCCTTACTGTCCCAAGAAGTGATATCAGACATACACAAAAAGCCTTTATTAACCAACCAGGCTTTGATCTCTGCAATATTTGAATTGAAATTTAATGATTTATTTCCTTTTATTTTATCATCCCACAAAAAAAATTTCTTGCCATTTCCAGGTATGCGATAAATTTGCTGAGTAAAGATGTCTAAACCTCTTCTGCATAAATTCCAAGTTATAGTGCCTTTAGGAGTATTTGTCACCTGCAAATTCCTTAGAGTTCCTCCTTTGAGATATTTTTTCCAAAAAAATTGACTGACTGGATGTTTTTTGTTAGAGAAGAGTTGCGATAGTAGCTTACCTCCCATAGCAAGATTATCCAATCCACCTTCAATAACTGGTCTTTTGACAGTGTCCCAATTAGCCAAATGCATTTGGCTCTAATTTCCTTTACTACCTCTCAAGAGGAAATCTCTAATCAACTTGGATATATGTTCCATAATCGCTTTTAGAGCCAGAAGGAGAGTGGATTGATAAACTGGTAGAGATGAGAGAGTTGACTTAATTAAAACTATCTTCCCTGCCTTCGTTAGCCAATGACCACCCCATGAAACAATCTTTTCTTTTATCTTGCTAATAATTTCCAGCCAAAGAGAAGGGTTGTTTTGTCCCAGGGTTAGTGGAAGACACAAGTACTTGACCTTGTCCCAAGTGTCAAATCCATCAAAGCCTAAAATTTGTGAAATATTTGCAGTAGATGAGGGATCTACCTTCCAACCATACACAACGCTCTTTCGATTGTTGATAAGAGCCCCTAAAATAATACAAAAATGTTGCATAATTTCTTTAAAGATTCTTTCCAACCTCAGTGAAGCCCCTCCCAAGAGAAACATATCATCTGCAAAGAGAGCATGGTTGATAGATTCTACTCCACTTGCTGACTTGATGCCCAGAATAATCCCATCATTTTTTCCTGCAATTAGCTTTCTACTCAGAGTATCTGCCATTAGAATATATAAAAACGTCAAGAGAGGACAGCCCTATCAAAGACTCCTGGAAGCTTGAAATAAGTTTGCTAGTCTGCCATTTACTAATGGTGCTATCCAAGGTTTATCAATACAAGCTTTTATCGGATTTATAAATGCAGAATTGAAGCCAAATGAGTTAATAAGTTTGTAAAGGAAGGAAATATTTTACCCTGTCAAAAGCATTTGCCATATCAAGTTTTATTAACATGCCCTTCTCCTTTCTGTGAAATTTGGAGTGCATGGCTTCGTGAACTTGAATCACATTGTCTAGAATGTGTCGCCATTTTACAAATCCACCTTGAAGAGTTGAGATCAACTTCCCAAGCAGAGGTTCGCGCCTGTTAGCTAAGAGTTTACATAAGATTTTATAAGATGCATTACAAAGTGAAATAGGTTTGAATCGATCAACAGTGGTTGGTTTAACTTCTTTGGGAATTAAAGCAAGGAAGGTGGAGTTGGTACATCCACCAACTTTGGCTTTAACTAAAATGATTTGATCATCTTGAGTAGATTTTTTTTTTATTACAGTCCAGTATAGTCTATAAAAATGAAAGGAGAATCTGTCAGGGCTTAGAGCTTTATCTGGTTCCATAGACCATATAACTTCAAAGATCTCTTCCTCCATAAAAGGCTTCATTATCTCACATTTTCCTCCTCACTCACCAAACTAGGGATGTTGGAAAGAAATTATGAGGTTAAATCTGAGTCAATAGATCCATCCTCTCTATACAGGCTTTGAAAATGAGCTTCAGCTGCTTGCTTAATTTGAGACATTCTTTTAAAAGATTCACCAGTTAAAGAGGAGATTTCTGATATATGATTAAGGGAGAGTATGGCTTTATACTGCTTATGGAAAAAAGAGGTATTCATATCTCCTGATTTCAACCATAAATTGCGAGATTTTAATCTCCAAAATTCTTCTTCCTGCCTAAATGCTCGAAAAGAGTTAAACTGGGCTTTTTGTTCTTTTTCCAGCATGGCAGGGATGATCTCCGTTTCTTCCATTTCCAGTTGTATCTCTTCCTTTTTTTCCAAGGCCTCTTTTTTATTGATGGTTGTATTTTTGAAAGAGTGCTTTACCTAGTCCTTCAACGTAGACTTGGTATTTTTTAATTTCCTCTCCCAAATGAAATTTGGAGACCCAGTGACCGGGATACTCCATGCCTTGATAATAATAGGAAAAAAACCATCTCTGTCAATCCACAAGGGACTGAACTGAAAGGGAATGGGGCCAAGGTCTTCTTCATCCTCCAGCTATAGCAAGATTGGTTTATGGTCTGAAGTGAGTTTGGGCAAGATACTGGAGGAGATGATTTTGTTTTCCATTAAAAATAACTTTGAACCAGAAATCGATCCAACCTGGATGAGATATTTGTTGCTCATCTATGGTTAATATTCCAGGTATATCGACCTATTTTTGGTTTAAAGCCAATCAAATCCCAAATTGAAATTATATGCTCCATTGTTTTGTGCATGGGATCTCTCCCGCAAACTCAACCTTTTTTCTCTTTTGGATCCAATGTGAAATTTAAGTCACCAGCCACTATAATATTTGATAGATTTCTTGTAGCAAGAAACTCTGCTAGAGAATTCCAAAATTCTTTTTTCTCTTGAGTATTAACAGGAACGTATAGATTAAAAATAGAAAGGGATATCTTACTTGGGATGTGTCGAAGCTCAATGAATATCTAGTGCTGCATTTCAAATGATTTTTCCAATGACAACATTTCCTTTATCCAAAGGGTTGGAAGTCCACCAGATGAGCCCCGTGCACTCACAGCCTTCCCAACATTCTTTTTCCAATTTTTTTTTTCTTTAGAAAGGAAGATTGCTCTCTTCGATTTTTGTCTCTTGGAGTAGAAGAACATCGGGAGAATCCATTCTTAAGAGGTATTTAATAGCTTCAAATTTTGAAGACTTTCCCATCTCCCTGCAATTCTAAGAGACAATGTTCATTATTTATTATTGCTGGAAGGAAGAGGGCCTCCTTTTGAAGTTCTAGCCCAAGTATTCCTGCTAATTGACATCTCTATTGTAGCTTGACTTCCTTGTATATTTAGACGTTCAACTTCTTCCTCCCGAACCTTCTTAAGATATGTATGCCCTTTTTTTGAAGAACTCTCAAGGGATTCTTCATAGATGATCCATAATTATCCATAGGTTTCTTTTTTTTTGCCATTTCTTCATATGTGGGAGAATGTCCATCTGCAAGAGAACCAAGATCCGGTTCAGCTGATTCTTTATTTCCTTTTCTTGTCTGATTTTGATATTGTGGAACTTCTTCCTCTTCAAGCACTGAAAGCATTTGTTCTGCTGGAGTGCTCATCACTTCATTATTGTTTTGAGATGTTATTTCCTTCATAGCTGCTCCAATTTATTCCCGTTTATGACTGGTGGGGTTACTACCCGTCCCCATTTCTCCTCTTTGTCCCTTTGATTTGTTTCCTTGCTTTGCTGAACTTAATTTTTAAACTTGTGTCCATTGATCTCCCTTCTCTTTGACAACTTCTTCCTAAGCTTTTTTCTTGCATGATCTGGAAAAAAATGCCCATAGCCATGACAATGTCTGCACTTAAAGGGCGATTTCTCATATTCTATCTCTTACATGTGTGACCAATATGCTACTGTCAAATTAATAGCTTTAGGAATCCCTACCTCCAAATCCACTTCAACACATATTCTGGCACAAGTATATTGATCTCTTCTTTCAGCGCTATCAATATATTTCCCCGATGTGTTTCCTATAGCTTCTAGAGACTCTAAATTGCAACAATGGAGAGGAAGATGCAGCAGCCTAACCCATACAAGAATAGTAGATGGGGCACCTTGATTCGGGTCAAAGTCCGGAGTCCACTTGTTCAGGTAGAGCCCTTAAGGACCCATGAATTATGGCCCGTTTCTAAAGATTAAATCTTTGTCTTATAAATTTTCAAAAAGAAATACGTAGTATCATTTACCTATTAGATTGTTGTGTATGCCTTTTGAGATAAGGAGTTTCCAATTCCTTTGAACCCACCCATCGATTTCCTTGGGGGATGGCTAAAGCCCAATAAACTGGCCAATAAGACCTCGGTCTATAATGTTCAAGGTTGTTCGACATGGTTGTTCTGTAGAGCAAGGAATATTGTAAATAACAACAATGAAACGTATAAACCATATTTTTGGCGAAACATTATAAAGGAAAAAGATATTAAAAAAATTGATAAAAAGAAAGCACAGAGAAGAATTATGATAACTGTATAGTAGAAACAAATTGCTAAGATAATTGAAATAATTTTCCTTAAAAAAATTAAAAGTTAGAAAACATCCTCTCCTTTCAATTTTTTTATAGATTGTAAATGGGTCAATGCGCATCCACTTAGAACAAGTTTTTCAAAGCAATTCATTCATCCATGTCCCACATACATATATAAAATGCATACGAACACTTTAAATATACAAAAATTATGTTTATTTATTTATTTTAGAGATTGTAAATGGGCCAATGTGCAACCACTTAGAACATGTTTTTCAAAGAAATTCATGCATCCATGTCCCCACATACATATATAAAATGCATATGAACACTTTAAATATACAAAAATATGTTTCTTTATGGTTGTAATAAATCAGCTATACATATA
>LPNX011131616.1:379656-393305 GCA_001517045.1 Pseudotsuga menziesii | reverse complement strand
TTTTATAGGCTAGTGAAAACTACCCAAAGGGGATCATTATTACTCGTGTGGAATTACATGTGCTACTTATACTTTTGATCTCTTTAGAAACTGCCCATATTGTTCTGTTAATCTCTTATCCATTCAGTGATTATTAGTTAGTTTACTTCTTATGTCTTAATTATGTTATTTAAACTATTGATACATCTTAGTTATTACTGTCGGTGAATTAATGAATTGTATAGATCATTGTTTTACTCCTGCACATGTGTACTTTGTTTAATTAATAAAAACTAACTAAACTTTGTTGATGGGAATAAAGTGGTGGAGTGGTGGGACTCGTTCTCCCATGACGATCTGAGAGGTACGGTCATTCTTCGTTATGCAGGCTTAGTTCATTCGAACTAAGGTACCTTATTTATTGACTTACAGGTTACTTTTGCGACATTAGGATTATTTGGCTACTTGCTGCAATTCAGTTCCTAGTTATACTTATAGTTCCACCTTGCACTTTTATTATTGTTCCGTTTTATGACTCAGGTAAGCCCTATGTTCGTTAATTATCTTTCTTAGTTAATTAACTAGATGCCGTGAATTAACTTACTCTCCTTACCATTTTTTAATTATCTATCTCTTGGTTAATTAATTACACTCCTCTTTTTTCTATTTTGCAGGTCTGCCTTAATTACGAGTTTGGAAACTTAAGCTTGTTCTTCCTAGCAAGGGCATCATGGCATACTACGTTTGCCATGATTCCTAAATAACACAAAACCTAGACTAAAGACTTATGCACAAACACTACCTATATGAACTAGCAAAGGGGCATGTAATAACACATTACTTTGATGCTATGGGGATGACATTGTAAACACTATACCATAGTGTTAAGGTTTGTGCATACTTTAACATTGCGAGACTATGGTATAAATACCATGTCCTTAGTATTAAGTCTGTGCTGACATTAGAAGGTGGTGAAACTATAGGATAAAGGGTTTAAACTTATGACTTCGTTGATCTATAATATAACGATGGTTCATAAGCTTATGGTGAGGGTTTATGGATGTGTTAATGGCCACCAGCTGGTGCCATTAATGCCAACGGGGTTTGTGAAAACGCTTGGCAAAGGGTTTGGGCATTCACTATTTGTGCATTATGTGGTTCAGCATTGGGGTTTCGTGTGGCCTCTACGCAGTTGAAGAAGCGAGGAGACCTCCATCGATTTGTAGGTAAGCTGGACCAGACTCTGTGTAAACACATTGTTTCATTGTTTCAATCCATGGCATGGTCATGCTTCTCATGCCATCGTTGATTTGTTTGCAGGTGGAAATGAAGGTGCTCTGGGGTTTGCATAGATCTACGCTTTCGATTTGGGGTTGCTACTTCATGGCCATGGTAAGCCTGCTAGCAAGATCTTACTTACCTCCTCTCGTTCTAGGCATTTCTGAGTTGGGATTCTTTACAGGGTTGGGGTTTTAGATGGCACTTGTCGACTCTACCTTCCGGGTTGATAATGTAGCTTGCTCTGAGTTTTGGCTCTCGTTGGGAGGTTTGGCATTTTGAGCCGTGGCTGCACCATTTCTTGTAATGGTGCCATAGCTCACAGCTTTCCATTTAACATTATTAATAATTGACTGTTTGTAAAAGAGGATTTGTGCCCTTCTATGTAAATATATTGCGCGTTGGCTTTTATGTGAAGACTGTAATGTGTTTTGGTATGAAATGCATACGATTTCATTCAACATTTTAAATAGATTATACTATGTAAATTCGGGATTGTGTAGTTATTTAAATGCTGCGTTTTAAAATGTTGACTTACTAGGTTCGATCGTGGCTTTAAGCCTATAAAATTTACTCTATGTATAATTGTATAAGTTTGGGTTTTGGAAGTATGCACAACACTCCATTTATATTGTTGTAATTTATGTTTGGGAAAGCTTCTAGAGCTTGGGGCATTATGCCATGGGTTGCACCATTGCTGCAGTGGTGCCGTAGCCCATTGGCTTGCCACCGTAAGCTTTGCATTAGCATTAATGGAAATTATGTATTATACAGAGTGTTGTAAATTTGGTTTTGTAATGGTTCAGCGTGGGTCCCGACCATGCCATGAATGGCATGTGCCTCTCCCAACGACTGCGATAGATTAGTGGGCATTTTAATATGTAATTTGTTTATTTAAAAGGATATGGCCGTAACATCCAGGGTTATGGCAAACCCACGATATTTTTTTGGTTACTATAGCGTGACTGTGTGATTATTATTGTGTGATTGGATTTGGAAACTTGGCCATGGCCGACGTGACTGGGTATACGACCTTCAGGATTTGGGCCTGGGTGATACCAAAATGCAAAACATTTTAAATGTAATATTAGAAAGGATACTATGTATTAAGCTATGGATTTTGTTATGCATTTTGATTACAGTAATGATTTATGTTAAGGTTATTATTATGTTGGCCTTGGGTCATGGACATCCATCGGATTCGATGTCGGTACCTGTGTTGGCATAAGATAGGGTTTTCTTCTTAAGAGGAATGAATTCCTTGTTTAAATAAGAACTATAGAGATGATTTTAATATGGAGTTTAATTTTGCTTATGAATTATATTTGTAACCCGTAAGGGTCGATATCACGACCTTTGTTTATTAATACAGAGTTATATGAATTGTTTACTTGGTAAAATTATAGGTGGATGCTTATGATGAATATTATATGGGACCTTTAAAGATATAATGCATGTGATTTATGGTATTTTATTATAGATATTAAGACTGTAGGTTTTATGGCAGAGTCTTGATAAGGACCACATGGATGGTCAAAATATCCCTCTAATTAAATTTAATGTTTGTTCCAGTTATGTAAAGTATTTTGTTTTTAAATGATTATGTGGAGCAGACCTTGGAAGGTCTTTAATAATTTGTTTAGCTTGTTTATTATATGAAATCTGTTCTTAGTATCTCTAGTTTATAATATATACTTGTATTAGCTAGCATAATTAATATTTTAATTAATTACTACTGAATTAGTTTCTTTAAAATTTAGGGCAAGCCTCTACTGACAAATGGAATATGTCAGTAGAGTATTAATTACAGAGAACAAAGTATAAGAATAATACTAAGATCGAAACCTATTTAATACAGGAACATTTATGAAGATACAACCCTGAACATAAAGAACATATAATAAAAATTCTCCAGCCTATGATTAGTAAATTATAAACACAAACCCTAGTAGATTGTTAACCATAAAACTTAACCATTAGGGTTAGAAATTACATTGCAGCCATTACTTAACATAAACAGTAATGAATCTTTAGGAAGAAATAGAATAGGCCTTCAAAGGTTTCATACCTAAATTTTAAGCTTTGCCAATGGTTGCACCTGCACACTTAAATAACCAACATTAATAATTCAATGCAGATCTGACCTCTGTTTGATGACCAAATCACTTGGGAACTACCATGTTCCATCCAACCATGACCCATAACCCTTTCTGGTTTAAATTCAGATCCCCCCGAGCTAGACTCCAACATGCAAGTAGCTTAGAGCTCCTAAGGTAGGGTTTCCTAACTGGTAATCAGTTCTGAATCAATTCTCTTTTCCTTGAAGGAAAAGTTCTCCAAGAAAACACTTGAGAGTAAAAAACAAGCAGAATAATAATTCTCCTAGATAAAAATCAAAACCCCTAAGCCTTTGCTTGGCTTGAGTCTTTATAGACAGACTTTTCAGTCAAAGGGGCAGTTAAATCAAGAAATCCTTGATTTCTTGATTTAACCCTTTTTAATTTATTGGGGTAATTTTCAATTCTTAACCTAGGAACTTTTAACTAGTTCCTAGTAAATCTTTCATAGCCATTTCACTATTTATTAATCCTTTAATAATAAATAATAATGGGTGGAGCTTCTCTTCTTTCTTTATTCAATTATATAATTAATCATAATTAATTCTTTATACATAGTATGTATAAAATACATAGTATTAAAATACTTGTTAGTATTTGTCTTCGAGCATCATGTATCATGATCCCTAGACTTAACGACACTTCTTTATGAAGGTCAAGTAGATAGATGGCTCAGGTATACTAGGCTAGGAAACTCTAAACATCCTTGCATGTTGTATTTCCCTCATATAATGTGGTAGTTCTTCAGTACTTGATGAGAATACAAAAATTTGAAATTTCATTTAATCACTTAAAAATAAGTATGATGACATCAATATTATTCTTGAGTTGTTTTCACTCGGAGGTGATTTTAATCTTTTCAGTAACCCCTAGCGCTTACTAGAGCCCATACTCAACGCTTATAACAGGGAGTTACAAACATAGTGTGATTCCAGAGCTCTCGCTCAACACTAAATGCTAGGATGTACTTGTACGATACACCTAGGGATACAATGGCCAAGGATCCAATGCTCTAGAGCTTATGCTCAACATCAACATGGAATGCTCCAGAGCTTATGCCCAACATTTCCAATTATATTTTCATGTGTTCTAGAGGTTTATGCTGAACACGAATGTAAGTACTCATGTGTTCTAGAGCCTCTCGCTCAACACAAAACATCTCATCGATCATGTGCTTCAGGGTCCACGCCCAACACAAAACATTTCATCAATCACGTGCTTTAGGGTCCACGCCCAACACAACCAACATATATATACATATGGCATCAACAATTGGATTATGCCCAATATACAAAGAAAATCATCATGTTCATATGCAGTGGGGTCTTTGACCCAATATAAAAATAAAACATGAGAATAAACATCATGATCAATAGGCTCATGCCTATAAATGGTAGGTCCAAAATTCAGGATATTACATCCCTCCCCGCTTAGTACAACACCATCCTTGGTGTTCTAGGGGCTCTGAATGATATCATGAAACAAGGCAGGGTAAGCCTTTCTCATGGTGGCCTCATTCTCCCAGGTACCGTCATCTACCTCAAAGTGCTTCCACTGTACTTTCAATTGGACTACAGTGCGCTTCCGAAGCTGCATTTCTCTCTTGTCCAATATATGGAAAGGCTCAGGGGAAAATCCCCCCTTAGGTTCCACCTGTAAAAATGACCAATCAATGACATGCTTAGTTTCATAACCATATTTATTTAATAAATATGCATGGAAAACATTATGAACTCTTACGTGCGTAGGTAATGCTAGTTCATAAGCCATTGGTCCTTTCTTGGCCAGAATTTCAAAAGGTCCACAAAATCTAGGTGCTAACTTACCACACCTACCCAAGCTAAATGAGCTCCATTTTGCTTTGACTTTCAAGTAGACATGCTCACCTACTTCATAGTCTATATCTTTTCTTTTCTTATCCGCATAACTTTTTTGACGGTCTTGTGCCTCTTTAAGGTTTCCCTGGACCTTGGTAACTAACTATTCCAAGTCCAATAACAGGTCAGGCCCTAACATGAGCTGATACACCGAACTGTCCCAAGTAACTGGGGTCCTACACTTCTGTCCATAGAGTACCTCGAAAGGACTCATCTTGGTGGAAGCCTGATACCCGTTGTTATATGCAAACTCTGCAAGGTGCAGATAATCCTCCCACTTGGTGGGGTTGTTCATGACATACATTCATCTTCAACAATTTGGTTTACTCTTTCAGTTTTCCCATCTGTCTGCAGGTGATAAGCAGTGCTAAAGTTCAGCTGCATCTCTAATCCAGAGAATAAAGATCTCCAAAATTTTCCTGTAAACTTAACATCTCGATCTGAGATAATTGCTTTGGGTATCCCATGCAATCTAAATATCTATTTTAGGAAGATATCGACAATGTTCACGGCCTTGTAGGTCAATTTTACGGGGATGAAGTGTGCTGCCTTTGACAGCTTGTCAATGACTACGAAGATGGAATCATTTTACTTCTTGATTTTCGGTAATACAGTAATAAAATCCATACTGATAACCTCCCACTTCCATTCTAGAATGGGCAATGGTTGTAGCAATCCTGAAGGATGCTAGTGCTCAACTTTATTTAGCTGGCATTCTTGACATTTCGCAATAAACATTGCAATGTCGGCCTTTAAGTTAGGATAGAAAAAGTGTCTCTTGATGGAAAATATCATCTTTTGATATCCCAGGTGCCCCGAGTAGGGTGCCCTATGAAATTCTGTGAGGATGCTGGACCGAATGTCCCCTCCCTTTGGAACATACAATATATCCTTGGACCATAGTAGTCTGGATTCATCCACCTTGTATTCCTTTTATTGTTGAAACAACCGGTCCTCTTGGACCTTCTTGAGGATTTCCACATAGAACGGGTCAGCCTTGTTGGCCGTTCTAATATTCTCATGCAAATCTACATCAGTTTGAATGAGGGTCACCTCATATATCATATGAGTTCGTCGACTCAAAGCATCAACAACTTTGTTCTCTTTGCCCTTAATATGCTTTAGTTCAAAGTGATACTCACTCAGGAAAGCCAACCATCTGGCTTGCCTCGCATTCAGATCGGGTTGATCGAATAAATACTTTAGACTCATATTGTCAGTCTTTAGAAGGAACTTCCTTCTCATGAGGTAGTGCCTCCACATCTTCAGAGCGTGGATAATGGCTGCTAGCTCAAGATCATGCGTGAGATAATTCTGCTCATGCTATTTTAATTTCCATGATTCATAAAATATCGTGTGATAGTTTGGCAAGAGGACTCCTCCAAGTCCTTCCTTGCTTGCATCTATGCATACAACGAAATCCCCATCGGGATCCGCAATCCGCAACACTGGTGCGAAAAATTTCTTCACGCTTGTCATTCCATAAGAACTTGTTCGCTTTCTTCTACAAAGCCATCATGGGGCAAACGATTCTCGAGAATTTCTCAATGAACTTTCGATAATACCCGTCTAAACCCAAAAAGGACCTAATGTCAGTGACATTAGTTGGGGTAGGCCAATCCTTTATAGGTCAAATCTTTTCTAGGTCCACAACTATTCCTGTGTCGGATATGATGTGACCTAGGTACTGTATTTGTGGTTTGTAAAAATCACATTTACTAAATTTAGCGTAGAGTTAGTGTTCTCTCAACACTCGAAGTATTATGCGAAGGTGTTCTTCGTGTTCCTCTGTATTCTTGGAATAAACTAGAATGTCGTGAATAAAGACTAGTATAAACTTATCTAGATATTTACTGAATATGCTGTTCATCATACACATAAAGTTTGTGGGTGCATTGGTTAACCCGAATAACATCACTACAAACTCGTAGTGCCAGTACCTCATACAGAGGTCTTGGGAATATCTTCGTCTTGGATCCGTACTTGATGGTACCTGGATCGCAGGTCAATCTTTGAAAAGATTTTGGCTTCTCCCACCTGGTCAAACAAATCATCGATACTAGGGAGCAGGTAACGGTTCTTTATAGTCATTTTGTTCAACTGACGGTAATCAATGCACATCCGCATCGTACCGTCCTTTTTATTTTTCGAACAAAATCGATGCTCCCCAAGGGGACACACTGGATTAGATATACTCTTTCTCTATTAATTCCTGCAATTGCAGTTTGAGTTCCACCAATTCTATTGCACTCATGCAGTAAAGGGCTTTGGAGGCTGGAACTGATCCTGGGGTCAGTTCGATGGAAAAGTCTAGGTCTTGTTTCGGAGGTAATCTAGGGATTCCCTTGGGAAACACATCCTTGAATTCCTTAAGAACGGGGAAGTATTCTATGCGTTGTTCTCTATCAGACTCTACGTCTTGGATGTTCACCGCAAACAACTTTCAGCCTTTCCTAACACACTTCTTCACTTGTAAGGCAGAGATTTGTCTTACATAAACTTTCTTTGGGATGCCTTGAACCTTCACTTGGTTCCCTTGGCTATCAGTACACAAGATAGACTTGTGTAGACAATCGAGCATGACATGGTGTTGTTCCAACCAGTCCATGCTGATAAGAATATCGTACGATCCTAAAGGTAGGATGTTCAGGTTTACCTTAGTAAGGAAACCATTCAGGTTTATTTCACATTCTTTAACAAATTTTGAAACCTTCCATTTCGTACCGGTGGCTAACTGTACCAGCCAAGGTTTAACATGCTTTACTTTGCCTAACTTGCATAAATCAACAATCTTAGGTGCAACATAGCTTTGGCAAGCACCAGGATCAATAAGTATTGAAACAGAGGTGTTCATGATCTTATCTTCGATCTCGACCATTCTAGCTTGGTGGTCCGCCTATCGGCCATCTAATGCTGCATAGATTCGTGGGGTTCTCGCTACATCCTCAATGGTAGGTTCTTCTTGCAGGTTATGCAAGACTCCATTGTTCTTGTTCTTACAATATCGAGCATAATGCGGCCCATTGCACTTCCAGCACTTGATCACTAGAGGGGTAGCATTGGCTCCACTCGCCACTTGCTTATTACCATTAGGAGCTAGTACATAAGGCTTCATACCAATTTTTTTGAAGCTCTTGTTCATTTGAAAGCTGTTATTTTTCTTTCTATAAGGCTACGGGTTTGACCCGGGCTTGCGGTTATCAAAAAATTTTCTAGAATTTTCTCTGTTTCGGTTCTGGTTTTCTTGCCGTAACTGCCCATGCTCATAATAGAGTTGGGCCTTGTGTAGTGTAGTATCCAGAGTCTTTGGCATGTCGAATTCAATCTTGTCCCAAAAACTGGGAGGAAGACAACTTAGGAACTGCTAGATCTTCACCTTCTCTTCTTTGATATATGGTACATAATGCAACAGATCTAGAAATCTATTTATAAATGTGTCCATAGTCATGGACCCCATGTGCAGTTCATGGAACTCTTTTACCTTGTGGTCAAAGAACCTTTCTAACATGTATTTTTCTTGGAAAATCTTTTGGAAGTTTTCCTAGCTTATTTCTCGCAGCTCATCTTTCTTGGTGTGCTTTAAATCTCACCAGCATCTTGCTTCCTTACCATTCAGGTTATAGATGGCAAGCCTAACCTGCATCACACTTGAATAGTTGTGAACCTGGAAATACTTACTCATTCTCAGCAACCATTCTTCATCCTTTTCTCTCGTATTTACTTCACCTTCATAGGTCGGGGCTCTTATTTTTTGAAACTCCCCCTGAAGACTGTCGTCATTTCTTTGCCTCTTTCTCCGTGGAGAAAGTGAGTCATCACTAGAAGGATTGTGATGATCTCCTTTAGTTGCTTCAAGTGTACCTTCTTTTTCTGCTTCTCTTGGGCTGCTAGTCCGCTCATGGTACGGTTCTCTTTTGGATTTGTTGGTGGACTGGGTAGGTTTACCTTGCAGGCTCCCTCCCGTCATGTTACACAATAATGCTTCATTTGTAGCTTGCTATTCCTTTCTTTCATTTAGACTGTCTTCTCTAAAACTTTTCAGTTCAACTTGAAGACTGTGCAAAGTTATCGGCACATCAGAGTTTAGCTCGACCACCAAGTTCACTTCCGGAGTGGGGGTGGTCATTTCTTCTGGCCGACTGTTTTCTTCCTTAGTATTCATAAACTGAACAATGTTGTAAAATTTTTCCCGAAACACAAAAATTTTAATAGCAGCAAAAATTTCTGTTAGTAACAAAAATTACTTATCATACCTTATTTTCTCTACGTGAATGCCTGGTGCGCCCATAATTCTCTCAGGTTTTGAAACTAGGCTCTAATACCACTTGTAATTTCCACAAAAATTGAAAAAAAAATTATAGGCTAGTGAAAACTACCCAAAGGGGATCATTATTACTCATGTAGAATTACATGTTCTACTTATACTTTCAATCTCTTCAGAAACTGCCCATACTGTCCTGTTAATCTCTTATCCATTTAATGATTATTAGTTCATTTACTTCTTATGTCTTAATTCTGTTATTTAAACTATTGATACATTTTAGTTATTACTGTCGGTGAATTAATGAATTGCATAGATCATTGTTTTACTCTTGCACATGTGTACTTTGTTTAATTAATAAAAAATAACTAAACTTTGTTGATGGGAACAAAGTGGTGGAGTGGCGGGACTCGTTCTCCCATGACGATCTGAGAGGTAAGGTCATTCTTTGTTATGCAGGATTACTTAGTTCATTCGAACTAAGGCACCTTATTTATTGACTTATAGGTTACTTTTGTGACAACATGATTATTTGGTTACTTGAAGCAATTCAGTTCCTAGTTATACTTCCAGTTCCACCTTGCACTTTAATTACTGTTCTGTTTGACGACTCAAGTAAGCCCCATGTTCGTTAATTATCTTTTTTAGTTAATTAACTAGATGTTGTGAATTAACTTACTATCCTTAGCATTTTTTAATTATCTATCTCTTGGTTAATTAATTACACTTCTCTTGTTTCTAATTTGCAGGTTTGCCTTGGTTACGACTTTGGAAACTTAAGCTTGTTCTTCATAGCGAGAGCATCATGGCATACTAAGTTTGCCATGATTCCTAAATACTACAAAACCTAGACTAAAGACTTATGCAAAAATGCTACCTATATGAACTAACAAAGGGGCATGTAATAACACATTACTTTGATGCTAGGGGGATGACATTGTAAACACTATACCATAGTGTTAAGGTCTACGCATACTTTAACGTTGGGAGACTATGGTATAAATACCATGTCCTTAGTATTAAGTCTGCACTGACATTAGAAGGTGGCGAAACTATAGGATAAAGGGTTTAAACTTATGAATTGGTTGATATGTAATATAACGATGGTTCATAAGCTTATCGTGAGGGTTTATGGATGCGTTAATGGCCACCAGCTGGTGCCATTAATGCCATCGAGGTTTGTGAAAACGCTTGGCAAAGGGTTTGGGCATTCGCTGTTTGTGCATTATGTGGTTCGGCATTGGGGTTTCATGTGGCCTCTGCGCAGTTGGAGAAGGGAGGCGACCTCCATCGATTTGCAGGTAAGCTGGACCAAACTCTATGTAAACACATTGTTTCATTGTTTCAATCCATGGCATGGTCATGCTTCTCATGCCATTGTTGATTTGTTTGAAGGTGGAAAGGAAGGCACTCTGGGGTTTGCATAGAGCTACGCTTTCGATTTGGGGTTGCTACTTCATGGCCATGGTAAGCTCGCTAGCAAGATCTTACTTGCCTCCTCTCGTACTGGGCATTTCTGAGTTGGGATTCTTTACAAGGTTGGGGTTTTAGATGGCACTTGTCAACTCTACCTTCGGGGTTTATAATGTAGCTTGCCTTGAGTTTTGGCTCTCATTGGGAGGTTTGGCATTTTGAGCCGTGGCTGCACCATTGCTTGTAATGGTGCCATAGCTCACAACTTTCCATTTAACATTATTAATACTTGAGTGTTTGTAAAAGAGGATTCATGCCCTTCTTTGTAAATATACTATGTGTTGGCTTTTATGTGAAGACTGTAATGTGTTTTGGTATGAAATGCATATGATTTCGTTCAGCATTTTAAATAGATTATACTGTGTAAATTTGGGACTATGTAGTTATTTAAATGTTGTGTTTTAAAATGTTGACTTGCTAGGTTCGATCGTGGCTTTACACCTATAGAATTTACTCGGTGTATAATTGTATCAGTTTGGGTTTTGGAAGTATGCACAACACTCCATTTATATTGTTTGTAATTTATGTTTGGGAAAGCTTCTAGAGCTTGGGGCGTTATGCCATGGGCTGCACCATTGTTGCAGTGGTGTCGTAGCCCATTGGCTTGCCACCGTAAGCTTTGCGTTAGCGTTAATGGAAACTATGTATTATACAGAGTGTTGTAAATTTGGTTTTGTAATGGTTCAGCGTGGGTGCAGGCCATGCCATGAATGGCATGTGCCTCTCCCAATGACTGCGATAACTTGGTTGGAATTTTAATATGTAATTTGTTTATTTAAAAGGATATGGCCGTAACAACCAGGGTTATGGAAAACCCATGATATCGTTTTGGTTACTGTAGCGTGACTGGATTTGGAAACTTGGCTGTGGCTAGTGTGTTTGGGTATACGACCTTCAGGATTTAGGCCTGGGCGATACCAAAATGTAAAACATTTTAAATGTAATAGTAGAAAGGATACTATGTATTAAGCTATGGATTTTGTTATGTGTTTTGATTATAGTAATGATTTATTTTAAGGTTATTATTATGTTGGCCTTGGGTCATGGACATCCATGGGATTCGATGTCGCGACCTGTGTTGGCATAAGATAGGGTTTTCTTCTTAAGAGGAACGAATTCCTTGTTTAAATAAGAACTATAGAGATGATTTTAAAGTGGAGTTTAATTTTTCTTATGAATTATATTTGTAACCCGTAAGGGTCGATATCATGACCTCTGTTTATTAATATAGAGTTATATGAATTGTTTACTTGGTTAAATTATAGGTGGATGTTTATGATGAATATTATATAGGACCTTTAAAGATATAATGCATGTGATTTATGGTATTTTATTATAGATATTAAGACTATAGGTTTTACGGCAGAGTCTTGATAAGGACCACATGGATGGGCACGATATCCCTCTGATTAAATTTAATGTTTGTTCCAGTTATGTAAAGTATTTTGTTTTTAAATGATTATGTGTAGCACACCTTGGAAGGTCTTTAATAATTTTTTTAGCTTGTTTATTATATGAAATCTATTCTTAGTAGATCTAGTTTATAATATATACTTGTATTAGTTAGCGTAATTAATATTTTAATTAATTACTACTGAACTAGTTTCTTTAAAGTTTAGGGCAAGCCTCTGTTGACAAATGGAATATGTTAGCAGAGTATAAATTACAGAGAACAAAGTATAAACATAATACTAAGATCAAAACCTGATTAATACATGAACATTTATGAAAGATACAACCTTGAACATAAACAACATATAATAAAAATTCTCCAGCCTATGATTAGTAAATTACAAATACAAACCCTAGCAGATTGTTAACCATAAAAATTAACCACTAGGGTTAGAAATTACATTGCAGCCATTACTTAACATAAACAATAATGAATCTTTAGGAAGAAATATAATAGGCCTTCAAGGGTTTCATACCTGAATTTTAAGCTTTGTCAATGGCTGCACTTGCACACTTAAATAACTAGCATTAATAATTCAATGCAGATCTGACCTCTGTTTGATGACAAAATCACTTGGTAACTACCATGTTCCACCCAACCATGACCCAGAACCGTTCCTGGTTTAAATCCGGATCCTCCCGATCTGGACTCCAACATGCAAGTAGCTCAGAGCTCCTAAGATAGGGTTTCCTAACTGGTAATCAGTTCTGATTCAATCCTCTTTTCCTTGAAGGAAAAGTTCTCCAAGAAAACACTTGAGAGTAAAAAACAGGCAAAATAATAATTCTCCTAGATAAAAATAAGAACCCCCAAGCCTTTGCTTGGCTTGAGTCTTTATAGACAGACTTTTCAGTCAAAGGGGCAGTTAAATCAAGAAATCCTTGATTTCTTGATTTAACCCTTTTTAATTTACTAGGGTAATTTTCAATTCTTAACTTAGGAACTTTTAACTAGTTTCTAGTAAATGTTTCATAGATATTTCACTATTTATTACTCCTTTAATAATAAATAATAATTGGTGGAGCTTCTCTTCTTTCTTTATTCAATTATATAATTAATCATAATTAATTCTTTATACATAGTATGTATAAAATACATAGTATTAAAATACTTGTTAGCATTTGTCTTCAAGCATCATGTATCATGATCCCTAGACTTAACGACACTTCTTTATGAAGGTCAAGTAGATAGATGGCTCAGGTTTACTAGGC
>LPNX011131616.1:351146-371338 GCA_001517045.1 Pseudotsuga menziesii | reverse complement strand
TGGACAAACACACAACTCACAAGATAGATCACACAATTTACTTAGCAATTGAAGAATGAAACAGTGCAAAAATGGCTTGCAACTATGAATGCTTTCATTAATCAAAAAATTAATTAGATAATAATTACAATGAAGTACAATGGCTAAATAGCCACAAGCAATTTGAATCCACATGAGGAAATTTGAATTGATTAGACTCTACTTGAATGTAGGTAACTAAGGCCTTGTCTAAATCGTTATCGGAGGATTCAATAGTTAACTGACCTTGTCTAAATCATTATTGGAGGACTCAGTAGTTAACTGACCTTGTCTAAATCATTATCGGAGTTGTAAAACACAGCTCAAGTGTCTAATTCAGTGTTGACTGAGGGTAACTAACTGTGGCAGGTGAGAAATGCACCTCTCCTTCATGTAGCCCTGCAAACCTAGAACTAACTGAATGTAGAGGACTAGAACTGAATGTAACTGACTCCTAACTGAGCCTAACTAGTTACCAACTCAACTCAACTGACCTTGGTTGGTATCGACACTCCTAGTGGCTCCTAAATTGTAGGAATTGATCTAGGAGTCTCTTAAACTGATGCATGCAAGTGAAATCAGTGGTAGTAGGCTTCAATTAGTGTTCCCCACACTTTAGTAACTGAAACATCTGCCCCAATTAGGCCAAGTGGACCCAATGGTGCTAGTGACTAAAAATAGACTGGATGGACTCCTGATTTAGACATGACTCCTGATTTAGACTTATGACCAAGTTGGACAAGGGAGGATTAATAATCTTAAAGGAGGTTTAATCATCGACTGCACCTATTTCTCCTCCTTCCTAAAAATCTTGCCATTTTCCTCACTGAACATCCAGCTGCACAAATGCTTTGTACTCCATACTTATGCATTCATTGGCTTCTATGATGGTTCCCTCACCTTTCATACTCTCTTTATTTCATGTTTCATCATATATCCGTTCTTCTTTTACCCCGTCGGTACTTTTCCTTTTCAACATTTCTTACTTGCTTTGTCATACTTCAAATGTACAGACTAGCATTTATAATTTTTTGAATCAAATGTTATATGCAACCTATGAGGCCACTTTTGAATATGATACTATTTTACTATTATGTTTGTTTATAAAAACAAGTTCATTACCTCTACTATTTCTTGCAACAACTTGTCATACTTGTGTACAAATAATTTATTACATTGAGTACCTATTTTTGTTCACCAAAGGGTTTATTTTCATAGCCACCTAACTTTATGGGCTTACATATTTGTTATTTAGTACGTGCCTTTGTCATAAAAATATTGTTTTTTTGTATTCTTGCTTTGCTAGACTTAGCAAGTTAGAAGTTTCAAATTACATTTTTTCCTTAAATGCTTTTTTAACATGTATTGCTTTGAATATGCAACTATTTTACATTTCCTTTAATTCTCACAATATATATTTTTGTACTTTCCTATTGTTAGATAAACAAAATGTGTCCCTTCCACCAAAGTTACCTTTTAACTTTGTAACAAACTTACACTTGTATCGTAGGAACGCTCCCAATTCATGACAACGAACAAGCCAATGCACGAAGAAGACTTGTATATCCATAGAACAACAAATAAAACAACAAGAACTAACATCTTCTTTATATAGATACTCATCAAGTTGTGCATATCCCTTCTACATTCTATGTTGTCCATCCTTCCATGTCAATGTCCCGTGCATCCACACCTTCACATATCGCTTTCCCATTCCAAAACGATTAACCTTCCATGACACCGTCCCTTTCATCCCTACTCCATAATCCATCCAACACTGCCCTTAATGATGCACATCAATGTTTTCGTAAAATATTGGACCAACTCTCTCACATAAATGTATGCTCAATATGCATTGAATCTTACCCTGACATTATAACAAAAAAATTCCATGGTGCTTATGCATGCTCTCATTGCAGTTTAGAAAGAAAAGGCCATTGATAAACAATATGGACCCCAGCATACAACCATTTGTCCTTGCAATACTTACTCAAGTTCAGGAAATGCTCATTTTCCATGTCATCCCAATTCTACAAGTCACCCATGCTCGTGATGGTCAATATAAATATTATGGCCATACTATTAGCTTCCCTCAAGACATTTACAATATTTCCACATTCCTCCCTCGATTAATATCAGACCTTGACATCCTTGTTGTTTGCAAATTCAACCCTACAAACAAACCATATTAATACTTTGTTAGTTGAACACATGTTGTTTCTTCTCTTGAATGCAAAATGTCAAATGATCCCTACTAAAAGGATGTTCAAATTAATCCATTTGCATTGTCTTCTTTTCCTCTTGAATCAATCGATATACCCCCTTTTCTTCTCCATATCAACTCCCATGATACACCATTTCATGAATATAGTTCACCTTCTATTGTGCAATTACCGAATTCTCTTGAACCTCATGAATTACAATCCTCCTCCTTTATTTCTACACAAGCAAAATCTAGAACCGAGGTTGAGGAAATAAGAAATTTCTTTCACATAGCAGAATGTCCACTACCACATTCCTATGTTTGGAAACTTATAGGCATTTCACCTATAAATGACTACAACACAGAAGGCATTTTATCTATCACCTTCCCAACCTTATTCCCCACAGGTTCTGCTATGCTAAAACAACCACATCTTCATTAGGTTGAGATGCAAGAGTATGTACTTCACCTCATCCACTATCATGACAACAAATTTGGGAAACACCCTTGTTTTTCGCTACTACATATACAACCTCATTATGTGCCATCGTATCCATTCTTTTGCTTTAATCTTTGTCAAACTTAATCTTGAAGATACACTCACCCCCACAATACCTGATCTTGTCAATCAATTGCAAAAACTACTTGATGACAAGATTGCTAAAAGGGTGATGTGATTCGGATCTACACTTCATGGGACACGTTCCTATTGGAACAAAAGCATATATGAACTCACTAGTATGATCACTCTACAAGGTAAACCAGCTATCTTCTTCATGCTTAGTGCAACTGACACCAAATGGAAAGATTTTTATGTTCTCATGCCCATCCAAGCTCCCGCCACTTCAAATCAACACCATAAATGGAAGATTAACAAAATTATATCAAACCTACATATTGCATCACAATGCATGCATAATAGATTCAAAATATTCCTTGAAGAGGTGCTTCAAAAAGCACTTCATATAACAAACTATTGGTGTAGGTTTGTAAGAGATCACGTTGCATATCCTTCTCTTCATGTTTGCCAATTCAAATTTCCCTATCTAACATTGTTATTTTTTTCCAATGTAGGTATGAATGACAACATAAAGGCTCCACACGCATTCATGGTTTCATATGGTTGGAATATGCACCAAATATGGATAGACTGGACTGGGGAGATGCTATCATGCTTGGACATGCAAAAAATTGTTATCGAAAATTCTCAATCAGTGCAGGAAAAGATTATTTCCCTAGTCTTCATGAGGCATATCTAGAACAAAAAGTCATAGCGATGCATCCTTCCCCTAGATAAAAAAAAACTACTTGAACGCGAAGCTTTCTTATCTCAACAACGAAGGTGATCCTTGTCTTGTGGTTCTCCCACAGTCAACTATGCCTGCAAAAGAATATAAAGAAATGAGATACAATAGTGAAAGCAACAAGGAAATTCAATAATCTATACTAATGGTTAAAGAGAAAAGTAATGAACAATCGATATTGACACAAATCATTCATGGGAAAAGAGAACATGTTTGTATTAATAACAAAAGAAAAGAAACCTACAACCAAAGCCTTTACGTTGAAGTTTTGTTCTCACAATGACTTTGAAATCGCTTTTACACACACTCTACAAGATTTACAATCCCCACTGACAACCACACTCTTTTCCTTGTATACCAGCAGTGATTCCAACAGCATAAAGGTGCTCTCTTGGGTCTCTTTCCTCCCTTTACCCATGAGGCAAGCTTGTATATATAGGACAAAGGAAGCTCAAAGGGGTTGAGATATTTTGGGAGGAAGGTGAGGAATGATCCCCAGAGGCTAGGGGCATGAATGCCACCTATTTCAAGGAGTTGGGATAAGCCTCCACAAGGAATTTCCTCTAGAAGGTTCTCGAAATCTTCTTTTTTTACCTTTTTGATAGTGCTGACGCTCCTTGTATATGGGAAAGATGGACCGACACCCTTTTTCTTGACGCAACAAGTGTCACCGACACACTATGCCAGTAAGAAAGAGGTTTCAGGCAGGTCTAATGCCCTATGTCAGGAGACAATGTGCATCAGACATCCTATAACTGGGCAAAAAGCTCTCCAAAATATGTCTTGGCCATGTCATTTTAGGGGATTGAGCACAGAAAACAATTTCAGGTGTAACAAACATTACTTTGATAAACTTGTTACTGTTGATGAAATTGTCATTGATGCCAACATGGACTTGCAGTGGCCCCACGGGATGTCATTGATGCCACCAAGTCCCACCTGTCGTGCCTTGACCCCTTACAAAGTGGTTTTGCACCTTGTAGTGCTTTGAATCCCTTACAATGTGGGTTTGTGCCTTGAAGCACCTTGTACCCAGTTGATAAGGTCCTTGTACCCACAAGCTTGGATCTTGAAGCCACCACCTTGCTGAAGACATTGAAGAACTTAGAGATGGTCTTGAAGCCTTGGTAGACGATGGAGAAGCCCTAAATGGATTGGAGAAGCATTAATGACCCATTATGTGGTCATTTAGGCTCTAATGGTGTCATGATACCTTAGAAGAAGGCCCATCTACCCCACAAGTGATGGCACGATGGATTTTGGCCCTTGGAGGCCTCATGGTGTGGTTGAGGTGGATGAAGAAGCCCTGAAGAAGTCCTTGGACCCACACTGAGTTCACGGAGCTCTTATATGATGATGATGACGTTGTAAGATCCTTGACATGTTATGTAACCCATGAACATGTCCTTGGTATGTTGAAGAAGCCCATGAAGACTTGGAACCCTTGATGAAGACCTTGATGCCCTTGCAATGGTCATGGAGCCCAATACTGGCACTTGATATGGTTAGATGGCATGATGAGCCTTGATGGAGATGATAATTCTTGAAGATGGTCCTAAGTGCATAAGGAAGAACTTGCACCCACTTATATGAGGGATGGCCATGAAATTGCATGAAGGTATGATGAAGAAGATTTTTGAAGAGGCTCATGTGTGTGTGAAACCCCTTACTTATGGAAGAAACAAACAACCCTTGTTTGTGGCCCCTTGTGAATATGAATTGTTAAATGGCAACTTGATAATGGGATCCTTAATGAAGCCCTTGTGGCTTGTAAAACTATTGGCCATGATACTATGATGTTGGAACCCTTGATGAAGAGCATATTAATATGGAGCTATTGATGAAACCCTCTTCATAAAAAGAATTTGCTTAAATAAAATTCTTGCAAATAAAATGATGAAGCCGGCTCACCCTAAAAGAAAATTGTTTTTAAATTAAAATGGATTTTTTATTAAACCCCTTCAACAAGTTGGCTCCACAAAATAATTCAAAAATAAAGGAAAATAAAAAAATTCAATGGAGTAGGTCGGCCCCAAAATATAGTGAAAAATCAATATAAATAAGAGAAAAACGACCTCATTTTAGGTGTGTGAAATTGGTATAGCTCTGAGGTAAATTCAGAGGCCTGTGGCAGCCGCAGTAGGGAGCAGTCCACTGAGGCAATTTTGTGGAGTAGCAGACTATTTACTGTGGAAATTTTGGACTATCCACTAAGGAAATTTCATGGAGCAGCAGACTGTTTTCTGTGGAAATTTCAAACTGTCCACTGAGGCAATTTTGTGGAGCAGCAAAGATACAATTCGGAACAACAGTCTATTTTCTTCCTTTTTTTCACAAACCTAGTTGTCTTGCTTGGGGTCTTTACCAGCTCACGAATTTTTAAGAAAAACAGTCCTATTCTACTCAGCCTAAACAATCCAAATTGTAGAGAAGAAGAAAGCCCTAATTTTCATACATTTATAGTCCGAATTTTACAGTCAACAGCAGCAGTGATCGAATTTTTTTTGAATGTCTCCACAGTCTTGAAACAAACCCGAATTTTGTGGTAAGAAGCAGCCTGAATTTGTAGCAGCATTAGTATGTGTTTTACCTTTTCTTTTTCTAAGTTTTGGACACACATTTTGGGTCTCTTCTCATGACAAACAGTCCCAAACTGTTAATGAAGGTTGATGACCAGCAGCAACAGAAATAAATTATTTTTTACAGTCTGAACTTGAAGTATTAACAGTCCCGATTTTCTTCCTAGCATGCACAGACCCGAGACATGCACTAAGTAATGTGTGAAGACTTATGTTGATACTCCAACAATGTTGATGAAGTTCAGGTGTATAATCAAGACATGCACTGCTAAGGTAAGATAATGATGCACACTGAATATTGAAGATGCATGAAGTACACATACAATGATGATTGGAACTGATATATGATGAAGTATCCTTGTTATGATGATGCATGATGTTGATATGATGATATGATGCAATATGCATGAACAATGATGCAGTGAACACTACATGATGATGTGAACAGTATGTACAATGAATGCAGTACACTTACAGTGGTATGTATACTGTAATGGAGTATGAATGCTAATTTGTTCAAGTACATGAAAGTTATATTTTCTTTGAGATACATAAGTATATATATTCAAGGTGGTTGAAAAAGATTGATGATATAGCAGCAGTTGATTGATTGAGTAGACTCGACACTATAGCAGTCTATGAAGAGTACAACGGTGACAAGTTGATGACAATACCTTTGAAGACATGAACACGACTTGACAGGAGAGACTCTTGAATACATGAACAAGACTTGACAGGAGAGACTCTTGAAGACATGAGCAGAAAGTGATGGAATTTTGGTGGAGCAGTGAGGAAGAATTCACTGTAGGAAGTGCTAGTGAAATAAGTATTGTTTACATAGTAAGTGCTTGATGTAACAAGCATTACATAGTATAGTGACATGCTTAGTTTTCTTCACACAGTTACATCTACTAAGAAATACATACTCAGTGATACTTACATAGTTGAATGTCCAAGTGATTAGTGACTAGACAATGATACGATGATGCATACACCTATGATGTGACATGATGTGCTAGTGATGATTGATGTACAATGTCCAAGTTGAGTTGATACACAGTCTGAGTTTGATTGAAGTCATCATACTTAGCCAAGAATACAGAGACAAAGTGACATAGTTATATGTATGAGATGCATATATAATGCATGTTGGAATGACACACTAAGATGACTATTGATGACTGAGAATGTTGTACGATGAGTTCTGGTCATCTACAGAAGAGACATAAGCAGTAAGCTGTAGGTGAAGATGATGCTTGAGCAAGCATACTATGATGAAGATGATGTATGCCATGATATGATACTCTATGATCTATGATGCATGCACTCCCATACTCCTTGATGAGCTCAGGCAAGACATGACCAGTCAAAGTGAAGAAGAAGACATGACAAGTTGATGGAAGCAGTAGCGTGTTGAGCAGACCTTTGATGACTTGGCAGTATTGAAGAGTAGGTCAAGTTGATGGTAGCAGCAGCGTGTTGAGAAGACCTTTGATGACTTGGCAGTATTGAAGAGTAGGTCTTGATAAACAGATTGAGAAGTGTGTTGCAGTAGTGTTGATGAGAGTGATGAGCAGATAGTATTGACCAGCAGCAGAACAGATTGAAGAGACAGATGATGTTGATGTGACAGTGAGCTTTAATTGTAAAAGCAAGCTTGTCTTGCTTTTGAGGTTAGGATACCTCAAACCCTTGTTAGTAGGGTCTAAGAAAACCAGGCAGGGTCCTGGATGTAGAGTAGGTGCTCTTTGTATCAGTAGGTGCTGATTTTACCTAACGGTTGTAGCCGGACCAAAACTAATACAAAAAGATTACAAAATTATATGGTGTTGTGTTCTTTTGTGTTATGGTTCTTGATGATTCAAATGCTTATGATATGTGAATAATGAAGCGAAAGATGTTTATGAAATGATTATGAGATTGGTAAAATAATGCAATGATGAATTGGTAGCTAATTGTGACAAGTTAAGAAAAGCTGTAAAAATTTCTTTACACTGATTCACCCCCCTTCTCAGTGTCTAACAGTTATAATGCGGAATCCTCATGTCATCCACTTGCGAACCCCTGGGTTCCACCACTCTGCTATAAATGATCCATGTGCTCTTGGATCAAAATCCATATTTGTAGCAAACCACTTGGATGACTATGAAGAACTTGTCAATTGTGTTTAAAGACACACAAAATGTTCAGAATCTTCTTTCCTTTGCAAAAAAGAAACATCTCTTAAATGTCGTTATGGTTTCCCCTTTGACCTACAAGCTACCTCTTCTTTGTTCATTGATGCAGATGGACGTAAAATAGACAACCCTGCAAGAAATGATTCCCTGTTAAACATTCACAACTCAACCATGGTTTCAATATGGATGGCTAATGTTGATTGCCAACGTGTTCTATCTAAGCATGTTGTCCTCAAATACATTTCAAAGCATGCATCAAAAGCATAGCAAAAGTCAGAAATGTACAACGCTATTCTTTATCGTCTTGTACATGCAACATCGATTAATGGTACTATAGTTCAACCAATCAGGTGATTCCTTTCACAAACAGTTGCAAATCAAGACATCAACACACAAGAAACTTGCCACATGCTCCAAAAACACCCTATTGTCCTTTATAGATGCTCCTTTCTTTCCTCTAATGTCAGCCAAAGTGTTTTTCGCTACATCTTTTATGACCCTAGTATTAAGATTATAATACTTCCTTGTCCAATTTGGGCAATTATGTCTAAATCAGGAGTCCTTTCAGTCTAATTTTAGTCACTAGCACCATTGGGTCCACTTGGACTAATTGGGGCACATATACCAGTTACTAAAGTGCAGGGAGCACTAATTGAGGCCATCTTCCACTGATTGCAGTTGCATGCATCAATTTAGGAGCCTCCTAGATCAATCCCTACAAATTAGGAGCCACTGGGAGTGCCAATACCAACCTCCATTAGTTGAGTTCAGTTGGTGACTTGTCAAGCTTAAGTAGGAGTCAGTTGCATTTAGTTCTAGTCTGTTACATTCAGTTCTACTCAGTTAGCACTATGTTAGCATGGCTACATGCAGGTGAGGCACATTTACTCACCTACCTTAGTTAATTAGACTAGTTAACATTGAATTAGACACTTGAGTTTGGATTTTGAACTCCAATGAACTTCGATAATGATTTAGACAAGGTCAATTAACCATTCAGTCAAGTAGAGTCAAACCAAGTTGAATTTCCTCACATGGATTCAAATTGCATGAGGATATTTAGCCATTGTACTTCATTGTAATTAATTATCTAATTACTTTTGATTAATGAAAGCATTCACAGTTGCAAGACATTTTGCATTGTTTCATTCTTCAATTTCTCAGTAAAATTGTGTGATCTATCTTGTGAGGTGTGTGTTGGTCCACAGATCTATGTGCTCAATTTAATACCTAGTAACACCCCTCCACCCCCCTTCATCTTTGCGTACATGCAAAGACCCCTTTCCCTTGAACAACTAACCCTTCTTGAAGTTTATCGCTCTTGGTCTTTCTCACCTCGTATAAAAAAAACTAATGGAAACCAATCTCCCCTCCCAATATTGTTCGAGTCTTTCCTCAAATCACTTCCAACCCTCCCTTTGATTCTAATTACTTTGTACCATTCTATCGGAGAGAACTTATCCGATACAAACCTTTTCGTGCCCTCCCTGATGAAATTGGGAACACAAATTATGAAATAAATTGTCATTGGAATGATATTAAAGACACATACATTGTATGGCATGTTGATCGCTTACCAGAATATCCCTCCTAACCTCCATCTGATGCAATTCACTTTCCCTTATCCCCTAACATGGGTGAATGGGAAATCCTTTCTCAACTTCGCCCTGGAAACTACATCCATGTTGATGACCTTGACATGCTTAGACATTGTGATTTTGAAAAAAACCATAATTTGACACATAAAAATATCCCTTCACATTTGCATGAAATGACCATATCAATCATTGACTTCAATTGATTATTTACCCAACTACACCAAGCTACCTCTTCACCTGTCAATTCACCTGATTCCTTGTCTCCCACACAACGCATAGCCTTTGAACTTGTGCTTTCCCACTTTGGAAATACTAAAAACCCTACCCCACTCAAAATGGTCATTTAAGGTACTACAAGAACATGTAAGTCTTATTTGATTTATTTCCTTAAAACTGCACTCCAAAATGCCTTTGCCCACAATGTCTTCCCCTTGCTTCTCCTTGCTCCAACTGGTTTTTCTTCCTTTAACATACATGTTATTGCAATAAATTCTACTCTTCTAATACCCATTTATAAAATTCACCATGTTTAAGGAAAAAATGTAATGTCCCTTTTTCAAAATTTTATTAAAATGACCTATTTTTCACTTTTTCTCCTATTTCGACCTCTGACTAGTTTTGATGTCTAGGTATCCAAATTGACCCAAATGCTCCCAAATATTCTGAGAAGGTGTATGAATTATATTAAGAGTTGAATAATATTTTCATGGATTATTTATGACCCTCCAATTACTTTTGCAAACTTGTTTAATATTTTGGCCAAAGTAGGACTCTACTAGCAAATTGGGGTTCAAATTCCCCCTGGGTAAATGTTGGAAATGGTTTCTTAAATGCTCCCAAACCCACTCGAATTTTTGAACGGAGGTAGAGGATGTTTAAGGGACATTTTTAAGGTATCATATGTATCATTATTCAGTTTATACAGGCTGTTATGAACCTCTCCTAAACAACTACAAAATCACTAATTCGACCCTTGGGGAAATGGCACCAAATCTTCTCCAAATGCAATTAAACTGAGTAAAATGACCTCAAATGATTAAGTGCTGAACATGAAACTTGTAATACTCATAAATTACATTTAATTCTCATAAATATATCATAGAGACATTCTTTCATTTGAAATAATCAACATTATCATGGCATACATCAATATAGTGGGGAAATGGTCATTGTTTGCTCATTAATAGTCACTTTTAAATACAAGCCTTTGATATTTAGACCTGATACTCTTTGAGAATAAATAAAATACTATATTAATCTTATTACAATCAGAAATGGACAATTCAAAGCTCTCCCAATTCGAATCATCAACATTACAATGGTTTAGAACAAGGTAGTGGGGAAATGACATTATTTCTTAATTGTCTAACATTTTTACATGAAATATTTGGTATTTAGACCTGTAAGTATTATGAACAAGAAATAAAAAGCATTTACATCAGAACATAAAATAATGGGGTATTAGAAGCTTCCCCAAATAGATCAATATCTCAACCAAAGCGTAATCCCTCAATGAGCAAGAATATGCAATAAAAACTGCTAATGGTTGAGAGAAAATGCTGCACTAGAAGGAACCACGAGCTTCCTGTAGTAGGGTTTTCACCCCTGCTATGTGAAAAAGCACCTCCCTTCTGTCAACGGGATAGGAGGGTAGAGTTTGTGGAATAGAATACTGGAAAAGGGATAAGAATCTTGTTGATGGATACCTTCACACCATTTTTATAATATGTTTTTAGGTTTTTTGAACTTTTCTCTCTTTTAGGGTTTTGGAACCCTAGTTAGGGTTTTAAGCGCTTCTTTGGGTTTTTAGCCCTTTTGTGGGATTTTTGGCCCTTTTTTGGGTTTTTTGGCCTTTTTTGACAGAGAATGAAGGTAAACCATAGTTGTGAAGGCCAAAAATAAGGGAAATATGGTAGGAAAATGATGTATGTATGTGGTTTTTACCATGTAGAGCTAGGTGAGCAATTTTTTGTGTTAACAAATTATGCCATGATGTGTGAGGGAAGGAGATCATTGTATGCCCGACAGACATCATAGGATCATGGGGAGAGTAGAGAGACTAGAGAGACCTATGAAGAAGCGGTAATTCCTCATTCAAACCATGGTGGCTTTTGGTTTTTTTTATTAATATTGGTTCCCAGAAATGGGTGAGATACAAAGAATGCGTGACATGTATATGGACGAGACAAGAATACCCATGCTCATAACAATGTCAAAAGATTAAATAATGGGATCAAGACTAAAAAACATGGGAGCCAATCAATACATATACAACTGATGTTACATAATGGTGGCCTCAATGAAAGGCTAAATATCCTGCTGATCTGAAGACTTGATACATAGGAACAATGGGATTTTCCTGGAATGAAATGTATTCATAACTAATGCTTTGTTGATAGTTGGAGGGATTCTATGATGAGGAGTCAGAATCTTTGTGGTACAATATACCACATCAATATTGGAGCTACATAAAAGAACTGCTCAGGGGTTTCTGAACATTGTTTCCAATGCAACCCATAAATCAAAAGGGACATGAACCTGTATGGGTCCCATAATAGAATCACCAATGTGCTAGAGTTAGGTGAAAACCAAGGTATTCAATCAAATACTGCATGGACCAATAGCCTGTGTGAATCTCAACGGTGCGATGATGTAGCTAAAGTTGAGAACGTGAGACACAACCATCCCGAGAGGCACTAATGACTCCTCTCAGGAACTCATCAATAAGCTGAATTAAACTAGGATACAAGGACCTTTGGGTCTATCCTCTGGAATATATGTGTTGCCATCGATAGAGGGAAACCTGCTACTGAGCAAGGCAATAATTTTTCCTTGACCAACTGACCTGGCAACACATGAAACTGACTCCAAATTTCCTCTAATGAAATTGGCCTTGCCTTGGAGACTTTGCAGATGGCGCAAAGTACGTGGGGGAGGAATCTGGCATTCAATGAGAAGAACCAAATCCATGCCATGGGCTAAGTGAAATGGGGTAAAACTGGTGGTGGTTTTGATGATCTCTCTGTCATCGCAAAAGTGGTGTTGGGATAGATCAGGTGGATCTTCCATGGTCGAGGATGGAAAAGTATTACTAGAAGTAGAGATCATGTAAATCATGTTGGTTGTCTAAGGAAGAAGCCAGGGGGTATATTTCCTTGATGACGGTGATTTCAGCCTCATGAGAGTGTTTCTGAAGGACATGAAGGACTGAACGATACTTGAACAAGTCTGGGCAATGGTGTGAATAGTGGCCGTATAAATCGCAAATCGTGCATGAATGGTTGGTCCTCAAATACTTGTTCTTGACCACTGCTATAGTTGAGACGATGACTACTGGAGTGCCGTCAGGTGTATCCATAGCGTCTATGTGTTTGTGTAGGATAGGTATCTCTGGGCAGTTTTGAGTTGCATGACCATGGACATCGCACAAAGTGCAGGGTGGAGTCGGACGAGGCTTGACTGCTACTTTGGTGGCCTTGCCCCCAACCTTTTTTGGGGGAGGAGGGGAAGGTTTGGGGATGGAAGGTGTGTTTAATAGGACCTGAGTAGGGCATGACTATATCTGTATTGGTTGGATTGGAGTCAACACAACATGAGGCATCGGAGGTGGGGTAGGTGGTTCTAGGTACCACACATAAATCCTCAACGTAAAATTAGGTAAATTTAGAGTATCCATGACAGGATTACTTACAATGCCAGATGGTGGGAATATGAAGGGAATCATGTGGATCAGGAATGAACCCCAATAATTCCCAGGTGATAGTGGTTGCGGTTGCAATTAATTTTGTGGTGCAGTTGGGATGGTACTAGATGATATAGTAAACAACTCTGCTGTGTTAGTCGACGAGGGAAGATGTTGCAGAGATGGGAAGGTTTCTGCTATAGGTGTGTCGACAAACAATTCCAAGCCCACAATAGATAAGGAAGGGATGGACACACTTTCTATGGTTGTATCAATGGTAGGGATGATGTGTTCCCATGTGGCTGGCCCTCGAGGATCGTAGTAAGACAACTGGTCAACCATCACGATCTTTCCATCATGAGGAAACATCAAAAGTTGAAAGACGGTGGATGCCACGACTCTCATGGCATACATGTAGCTAAGTCCAAGGAGGGGGTTATAATCAAGTTATGTGTTAATAACGTCGATGTCGATCAAAACCGTTTTACTGACTAAGGAAATAGGAACATTCAGAAGAATTCCCTCTGCCTTTGTAGAGCGACCATCATAGGCGCGGAGGGAGGTAGTGGATGGTTGGAGGGTAGGGGACCTAAGTTTTTGCCAAAAAAAAGTTGACAAAACACAGGTGGATGCCCCTTCATCGACAATACATTGAAGCATGACCAAATTCCAAATTGAGACTGGAATTTGGAAGGCGATGGTGGATGGCATTTTGGGCTCTCCTTGGTCCATATCAAACATGATCAACCTGGAATCAGAGGGATCCACAACACCTAGTGTGGATAAAAATGTGTTTCATTGTGTTGGGAAAGTTTTGAGCACCTCTAGAGAGGACATGGTTGTAGGTGATTGGGACAAGTCATCAATGATGGTATAATTTAAGGTAGCTCGAGCAGTTGCGTTGTTGGGGATACGTCATATAGGAAATTGTGGACCTTTGGACACCCCATTAGTGGGGGGTGTAGGTAAGTGGAGGGGCATGTTGGAAGTGTTATAAGTAGATGTGATTGATGGGTCAGTGGTTCCCATGGTGGATCTGTACTGGTTGTACCTAGTGTGGAGGTTGAATTCTTTGGTTGACAGTGTCATCAAGTGATGGACACCGGTCTTTGTCGGTGGAGCCGCACTGGGAGCTGTGAGAGCAGGTGGGGCCAAGGGTATGGTTGGAACCAATCCTTGGTGTGGTAATGGGTTTTGGAGTACCATAGATGGAGGACCTGGTGGTACTGGGTTGGGCTAAGCCTGGGCCATGGCATTGGCATCATGTTGAGCTTTGTTTCAGAGAAACTATTTGATGTGAGCCACATGAGGGCACAGATGCGTATAGTGACCGTAGATGTTACTGAAGGCACATAGATGATTGGTCTGCAACTGTGGGTTCTTTTCTTGTTTGTTCAGGATGTTGGGGGTTTTGTGCCAGTGGATTGGCACCATTTTTGTTGAGGGGTTTAGGTTGTTGGCCACCTCCTTGCGGCGGATTGTTACCTTGGTTTTTCTTACCCCACCCTTGTTGGTTTTTAGGGGCGGGTTGGTTGGGAAGGTTCTGCTGAGAGAAAACCTGTCCCATGGAAACCGAAGGGGATGGGGATAGAGCCAAGTTGTGCTACATTGGTGGCGCATAATAGATCGGAGGAGCTGTGAGTCTCGCCATTGGGACCGAATACAACTTTTTTGACCAAGTCGGCCCATGGGCATGCTGACTTGGTGCAGGATGTGCATAGGAGGAGGTGGCTTCGGATTGAGCCATCACCTATGAGTAATCAGGGATATGGTTTGGTTGTGTAACACTATGGGCATTGCTTGGGTGCGGTAGCATCATAGGGGGTGCTGCATACTATCAGGGTGCTGTATGACAGAGCTGATGACACCATCTGTAGCACGGGATGCCCTCGATGTATCGCGACGGGAGGTGCCGGCACGAGGAGCATCTGGTTTGATGGTATATAAATGCCCAAACTGGGCATAGATTAAGTCAAACTATTGAGCCTTTAAGATGGCCTCCTCCTCAGTTTATGGTCGCTCAGAGGTAAAATCCTTGGCTATGGGTGGGAGTAAGGTCTTTAGAAACTAGTTAAGGAAGATCCTATCATCCAGCTGGATCTTATACAGGGTACATTGTCGTCGCCACTAATGGACGTGGTTGATGATGTGGGTAGCTGTATTTTGAATCTAGGATAGAAGGATCTCCACTCCCTCATCATATTGGACAGGTATTTGAAAGTACTAGAGGAACATGGAGAATAGTGAAAAGAAATTTGGGTAGGAGGCATGTAGCAGTTCGATGTACCATTTCGCACCAACACTCGTAAGTGTGCATTGTAATAGCCTCAGTCTGACAAAGTCATCCACAATGATATTTGAGGAACACCATAAATGGAAGGACATGATATGGTTTTGGGGGTCCTCTCCTACCTTTCCCTCAAAGTTTGGGATGTCTGAAGGAAGTTTGGTTGGCATGGGGGGCCAATGAGGTTGATGACTGATGGGGTCATTTGTTAAGCTAGCCAAATCTGGCAAGTTAAGATGAGCCATAAATGGTAGGTTAGACCCGAGGTTGGCTCGGGACGGACCAACAACGGTGCCGAAGTTTGTAGGAGGATGATGTCCTTGCATGGATGGGGGTATATGAGGTTGAATTACAAGCGCTGAGATAGTCAGAATGGTCGTGGAAGGGCCACTTCCCCCAGGTTTATAAGGTGGTATAGTAGGAATTGTGGTATCTAGTATAGGGTAGCTACTAATGGGTAGCGTACCTATAGCAACATGTGCAATGGTGGTGGTACCACTGGTAGGGATGCCCATGATAATGGGTGGCAAGGACATGGGTCCACCACCACTTCACCCTTCGAAGAAGGGATCGGGATTAGTGTCAACCATGGGGCTAGATGGTGCAGTGAACAGATTTGGTTCAGAGTGATAGGATTCCGAATCAGAATCATAGGCTATGTGTGCTTCTAAAGGTGAGGAGGGTTGTCGAAGAGGGTTCCAACGGTGATGGTATAAAGAACCAAACTAAGGGGAGATCCCCTGAAGTCACTGGGAATATCATGGTGGAGCAATGATGGATGTAGTAGTAATAGGTAATGAATTTGGACCTTGGTTTAAAATGACTTCCTACTAGCTCAAAAGGAGTCACTCAGCTACCAAGGCTGTTGGAAGATGATGCTTTGGTATTCCTCACAGGTGGGTATCTAGTCAATTTGGTGGGGGTTGTTGCCTATTTCGCTTGGCAGGTCCTCTCAATGGCCAGCTACTTTGGGGTTCCTGTGGTACTGCTCACAATGAGTTTTAGGGAAAATCCCAAGTACTTCCCACAGTTGTTGCGGATGAGACTTATGTCTCAAACCGACTGTTATTAAGTAAATTTGGTTACTTTTAAGGTTTTGCTTGGGGTCATGAATCGAGTTTGTGTGATTATTGGTGTGATTGTGTGTGCACCTATGTATGAAACTTTTACTTTTAATTTCAAATATGAAATAGATAAATAACAGTGGATTTCCTACAAGAAACAAGCAAAGGGATGTACCAAAGTAGGTTTGAAAGGTAAAAGCAGATCAGAACAAAGTGCAAGACTGACAAGGGTATGAAAATAGGTGACAGACTGTTATGTTTGCAAACTAGTCGTGCGACTACCCCAATTTTGTATCCTTCAAATCACAGAGGGAGTGCTAGGCTCTCAACAAAGTGGAAACAAGTCCATCCGTAGATACATAGGTCAAACCCCAAGTGCCCGGTGCTCAACAAGGAGGACACAAATGCCGTGAGACCCCCAACAACCTCCACTCCCCGTAGCCTCCAAAGTCACTTGTTTTTAGTTAAAATGAATGATAGCAAAGTGGATGCCTATTACGAAACTTAATCAACCCCCATTCATATCTCAGAAGACCCCAGAGGGCGACAACCGAGTAGAGGAGGAGGGGCCAAACAAGTGGGTTAATTTCCAACTTTTAAAATGCAATACAGAATGTAAATTATAGAAATCAACTCAAAAACATACAGGTCACATTTAACAAGTCGATAGCCGTGAGTAGGTTGCTCAAATAGGAAATACAGAGTCGATTGGGCTCAGAAACAGACATGTCACATTTAACCAGTGGATAGCCATGACTAGGTCACTCAAACATGTTAAACAGAGGCGACTAGGTTGCTCAAACTGCAAAAACAGATGCGAATTTTCCTTAGGAGGCAAGTCATGCTTTACATGGTTAAGGCTGTGACTTGGGTCATGCCTAATAGGCAAAAAAGTGCGACTGGGTTGCGGGTTTTGGCTCGAAAGGTGCGACTTGGGCTGGAACTGGAAAAGATAAAAAAAGGCAAGTCGATAGGGGTAGGCACTGGTGCCATACAGGTTTGGATCAACCACGTGAGGGTCTGATTAGTGATGGATGTGAGTAAAAACACAATAAACACCCGCAAAACAAGGTATCCAAGAAGATTGACCCAATATTGTCACTAAAACTGTAGTGGGGTTTTCACCTCTACTACATGCAAAAGAACCTCCCTTCTGTCAATGGGATAAGAGGTTAGAGTTCGTGGAAGAAAGCTACAACAAACAATAATATTAGTAAACAAAACCAATAAGCAAATACAACTAAACTAAATAAAAGCAAAAAACATGAAAATTATACCCTCTTTTTCTGAAAATGGGCCACCGTGCCCGATCTTGGAAATGGACCGCCTCTCCACAGGCTAGTTGGTATAGAGGATGCCTCAACGTACTGGATGCGAGATGGTGGGGCTACGAAATGATTGACAAAAATGGTGTGAATATTTTGAGAATAATGGTTTCTCATCGTACTCACTGAATAGAATAATGAAAAAGGGATAAGAATTTTGTTGATGGAGACCTTCACACCATTTTTATAATATTCTTTTAGGGTTTTTGACCTTTTCTCCCTTTAAGGGTTTTGGAAAACTAGTTAGGGGTTTAAGCCCTTTTTTGGGGTTTTTATCCCTTTTTTGGGTTTTTAGCCCTTTTGTGGGCTTTTTGGCATTTTTGTGGGTTTTTTGGCCTTTTTTGAGAGAGAATGAAGGTAAACCATAGTTGTGAATGTCAACAGTCACGGAAATATGGTAGGAAAATGATGTATGTATGTGGTTTTGACCATGTAGAGCTAGGTGAGCATTTTTTTGCATGAACACTGCCCTATAGCTTACACTTGCAAATACAACTCGATTAAAGCTCCATGAAATACTTGAGTGGCCTCTCCAAACACTAACTTGGATGGGAATCTTTCACCCTCAAAATTGGCTAAGGCAAGAAACTAGTCATCCACTGGCTCTCTCAATTGACAAATGAAAATTTCTCAAATGATCAAAAGTTATTCCCTTGGTTCATCCTTGTATTTTATAAACATCCTTAGCCTTCTAAGGTCACCAATCCATCCACAAACTCAATCCAATTCGAATTAGGGTGTCTGATCAAGATTTTCCATGTGTCCTCCCTTTCATATCCTTCCATCTTCCCCCAATTCGAGTGGGAACCCATTGAGATTCCCCAACTCACATGAGCACCCTGTTAGATTCCCTATTTCAACCTGCCATGTCAGAATGGTTAGATGCCATCCTTTAGGTCTGCAATATGTCATAAATGTCATAGCATCTTCATCATTGGTGTCATATATGTTAGGGAATATAGCCCAAGTGTCGAAGAAGCTCCCATTTGACTCTTCCTCTCCCATGGAAGTTACATTTCCTTCCCAATTCAACCTATGAGGAATATGGCCAAGTGTATTAGCCTTCTAAATCATCCAAGAACATTAGGCTTGCCATGGATTCAAAATTGCAAGAGGAGGATGCCATGTGGCACAAAAATCCTAGCTTATGTGGGCCCCATAATCTCCATGTGTCTCCTTTCTCCATTGCCACTTCAATTTTCTCTTGTATATATTTAATAAGCTCCATTATTAAATATTTATTCCATTCTAATATTTGAACATCATTTATTAGCTCCCTTATTAAAATTCCAAATGTATCCTTCCAACCTAGGGAACTAGTAGGATTAATGGAATTGTCCTGCTATGGAATTATTTGAATGGGGACATTACAGTCCTCCCCACCCAATATTTCTTGTCCTCAAGCAATTCCATATTTGTATGCTGTAATATTTTTTCATATTACCAAGTGGCATCCTCATTTGGTACTCTTTCCTTTGCACCAAGTGCTATGTTATGGTTCTTCTCATTAGAGCTTATCCCCCCTTAAGGACACATTCCTGAACTCCCAACATAGACCGAAGTTTAGAAAACTTCGCTTATGTAAGAGACTTGGTGAAGATGTCTGCAAATTGATCATCTATAGGGCAATAGAGCACTTCAATAACATGATCATTAAAAAAATTTCTAATGAAGTGCATGTGTAGCTCAATGTGTTTGCTGTGCTAATGTAGAACTAGATCTTTGGAAAGCTTGATGGCACTTTGATTGTCGCACCAAAGTGGAGTAGGCTGCTGCTGCTTGAATCCAAACTCTGAAAGGATCTATTGAAGCCATAAAGCTTCCTGATTAGCATTAACTACAACTCGATATTCTGCTTCTATTGAAGAAAGAGAAAGAGCTTGTTGTTTCTTACAAGCCCAAGTGACAGGTCCAGATCCCAGACTGAAAACATAACCTGCAATAGACTTTCGATT
>LPNX011131616.1:253327-341240 GCA_001517045.1 Pseudotsuga menziesii | reverse complement strand
CATTTATTATCTCCCTTATTAAAATTCCAAATGTATCCATCCAACCTAGGGAACTAGTAGGATTGATGGAATTGTCCTGCTATGCAATTATTTGAATGGGTACATTACAAAATCCCTTTTAAAAATTAAAGAATAACTCCACCATATTCAATTTATTATCTATCATGCCTTCAATTAAATAATTTCCAAAGAAGACTACTTGCAAATAATGTTCCACCAACCTACTAGTTCCCTAGGATGAGATGGAGGCATAAATTTTGTAATAAGGGGCTATGGGACCAAAAAGGAATTTAGTTTACCATATTCACATTTAAATGGGTCACATAAATTATAAATTATAATAAAATAAGGTGGCATGGGTTCATGAAGACACTTGGAATCTTGTGGAGCCTTTGGGTGACTAGATTCCCCGCACACTTGGCATGATATTCATCCTAATTCGAACACATGGGCAATGTAACATTATTGGATGGTGATGTGGTGTCAAATATAATATAACTAGATAAATAATTCGAATTAGTAAAGGAGAGTAACTCCCATGGAAGAGGAAGAGACTAGAAGACAATGTGTGCCACTTGGAAGGAGATTCCATGCACTCTATGATGACACATGATGAAAGATTCTATGACAAGTATGAAAAAGTCATACCTGATTGCTGACATATGAAAAATATGACACAAAAGGGCTAAAAATAGACACAAATAGGTCGAATTTGGGAGTTAGAGGCAGTCATTCAAATTGGGGAAAGAATTGGAGCATGAAGAGGAAGACAAGTGTCAGGAGAGTTACTAAACCGCTAAGATGAGTTGGAGTAAGCTCATAGAGGGATATTTGAACTTAGGAGGCCTAATGAAGTTAATAAAAGGATTTCACAAGGAAGGGGAATATATTTTGATCATTTTTTAATTGGCCTTTGGCATTTTTGAGAGCTTTTGCTTGCCCATTGCACGGTGAGTGTTCACTCTCCCTACCAATGAACCAATTTTGAGGGAGTTGGATTCCTTTCCAAGTTGGTTGATGGAGAGGAAATTCATACTTCTCATTGGATATTAATTATGGAGTTTTATTTTCATGTTTAAGGTCCACAGTCCAATTCTCATCGATATATGTATTCTCCCATTCCTCCTTCTCCATTCCCCCACACTCTCATGTTGAGGACACACTTGTCGGAGTGGTGCTTGCGATTTGATGAGTATAGTTGATGCCAAAGATTTGATATATTATTTATGGATATGAAATATCATGTCAATATTCTCTGTAAGTCTAAATATCAGAAATACATGTATGAAAGGCTTGCATTCTCATGCTCTTGAATAACTAGTTTTCATGGATTTGACTTCAATATTGAAGTAGTTTTATATCATATTTGTATAAGGATTTTTATATGAGTTTGATGATGTTGTGGAAGCCATATATTATTTAATACTCTGTACTTTAATTCCCATATCCTATTCATCTCTAAATCCAAGAAACTCCCGTGTGAAAAGCTTTCATTCTCATGCCATTGTATCACTAGTTTTCATGGATTTTGGCTTCAACCTTGAAGTAGTTTTATATCAGATTTGTATGAGGGATATTATATGAGTTGGATGATGTTGTGACAGCCATATATTATGTATTAATATTTAATTTCATTTACATAATATTTGTGGCTTTAAATCCAATAAAATCATGCGTGAAAATCTTGCATTCCCATTCCATTGAATCACTAGTTTCCATGACTTTGGCTTCAATCTTGAAGGAGTCTTGTATCAGATTTGTATGAGGGATGATATATGAGTTTGATGATGTTGTGAAATACATGTATAATTTTTTACTCAGTAATTTCATGTCTCTATTCTCTGTGGGTCGAAATCCCAGAAATGCATATGTGAAACTCTTGCAATTCCATGCTACTAAGTCACTAGTTTTCATGTATTTGACTCCCATATTGAATGAGTTGTATGGAAAGACTTATATGAGGTATTTTTATAGTGTTTAATACTATTTGGGAATCAATTTTTATGTTGTATATGGTATCTATATGTCACATCCTTATCTGATCCTTTAACTCTACCTTTCATATGTCAAAAGCGAGCTAGTTATGCAATTTCCCCATAAGCAATTTCATTGAAAGTGATCAAATGAATGTGGAAATATATAACCAGTTTTCAGAAATAATAACCATGTGTAATGACAGTCCATGAGGTATTATATCAGTCCCAATAATTTTCTTACAAATTTGGGAGGTTCGTACATGAGTTGGGAAGCCCAGTTGGCCTACACCCCAGGGGGGATTTCATCACAATTTCCTAGTAATTTTGGACTTTTTGTCATCAGCCAAAAATAAGGTTGCAGAGGTATAAAGTTAGATACAAAGTGTCCATTAACCATATTGGTATGGTTTAAGTCTTACCACTACCGCATCTTACCAAGACCAAATAAACCTCCACGAAACCAAATAAACCTCCAAGACCAAATAAAAATGCTTGGACCAAATAAACCTCTGTGAAACCCGGTCAACAAAATCGCACATCAAAAACCACTGGATATGTGTCAAAATAAGACAGGCCTAGATTTACTATTTTCATGGAAGCCGGCACCTATGTGAACCTTGTGGTTCATTGTTCAATTGTTTTTATAGGACAAAGGTTTATTTTGTGGTTGTTGATGTTAATGATGAGTAGGCCACTGCTGGTTGAGCCCTTCCACTATTGGTATAAATTACAATATGAATTCTAAGTGATCACCAAGACCTTATTTGAAATTTGATTCTTTTTCCTCTTCCAAAACTTCTAACACATGAACTGTTATTCGCTTGTCATAAATATCTACTGCCCATGTTTGACTATTTTAGAGCTTCCATTTGTCATGTGAAACTACCATATATTGTGTAATGCTTCCATATTTGAGGATGCTACTCCCTATATTAACTATCTTAAGGACAACTAACACTTATGTGATCCTTGTTGTTCATTGTTTAATTTTTTCAAGTAATAAAACCAAAGTCAAAATGTATCAAAGCATGTTTACCTGAGGATTTTTATAGATATTACAAAGTAAATATGGTGAAACAAACCCAGTGAATTGAACATCCTAACAATATATTTGAAATATTCATTAGATAAGCCGCATAAAATGCAAAAAAAAACTAGCTATAACAATTAAACCTGTAACTAGCCAAATAAACCTGCATGAAACCCAGTTAACTGAGAGACCCATCAGCCGTTGTTATGGATTCCACTTCTATTTAGATTGTGTTTTGAGGATGCCCTTGTTTAAATATAAATGTTATAAAATGTCTTTCTCCCTTTCACTGTCGTGGTTTAATTTTTGTCATTAATCTTCCTCTACATGTCTCAACCTATCCTGGAATTTTTTCTATCTCTCTGTTAGGTATGTATAGAGCTTCATCGACTATTCTCAAAGATAAATATATGTATATAAGGAAGTTCCTCATTCACCAAGTAATTTATCAAACTTTCTCTTTTTGTGTTACTACTGCTACAATGTTGTGTAATTACTCTTATTACTGTTCCTACTTTTCCCATTCTAGATTTGCATTTATTTAATATTTGTTTCATTTTGAATCATTCATATTTCAAAATGTTACAGTTGAAAGAGTTGAAAATGATCTTTTACTGGGAAAATTTTAAGATTGTGACAGAGATCAACTACTTGATTACTTGGAAACAAGTGTAAATGTCCTCGCATATGAATCAAAGGAATATTTGTTTGGTCTTGTGGGAATTTCCCAAAAGTACAAAATAGAACCTAGATTCATTGTTAAACATTCGAGTTGATGTCCGAGGGATGGAATAAAAAAATGCTGCTTGATACTTGTTACAACTTGCAAGTTGTACTATAGAAACTTGCATTCGAAAATAAATGCAAAGGTATGCTCCCTCATTTGTACCTTACTGGGTATATATTTGAATTTTCAAGCAATCCCCTTGATTAAATATATTAATTTGTTTTTTTGAACTGTTATTTTGTCCTCTAGGTTGCTGCCCTCAACTCTTTGTTGGCAGTCATAATTGCGTATAGGATACCTATCACATCCACAAAACCAACAATTATTATTGAAATGTGTGTTTCACATGGTTCTCCAGTACCTGCAGATTATGTTCAATTTCACCAGTATGTATCTTTTACATGTCATCAAAGTCTTTAACTCAAATTGACAGACGCTTAATTTTATTTTTAAATATATGTTTTTATCTTTTTTCTATTTAATGTAACATATATTCTTTCTTTTCTTTGGAAATGTTAGAATTTTTTGTTTAGTCTAGTGTTACATATTTGTATGCTCACCTATTCTACCAGTCATATAAATGTTATTTGAAGAGGTATGAACTTTTATATTTGAGTTTAGGGAGACCAAGTTATAGAGATTCCATACTTGCCTATGCTCAGCTAAGCTTAGAACCTCCCCTCTATGGTATCAAGCAACTATCTTAGGACACTTATCATGTGAATATAAGAAAGACAAACTGCACAAGTTCTATCAAGGGCTACTCACCTCATTTTTTCAAAAGGTTGATTATTACTTACCTTTTCCACACATTACCAAAAACCTCATCAGGAAATTAATTTCTTGTTATGTTCCCCTCTTCTCATTAGCATACCTCTTTTGACACTATATTAACACATTATTAATCAACTGACCTTACATCACTCACTGTGCAAACATAGGCTACCCTTTCTTGCACAAGGTCCTTCAATCTAATGAACAAACCTTTACCTATCATCTTTGAAAAAAAAATGAACATCTCTCCTACTACCAACACTGTCCATTCATGGCTTCCTCCACTACCATTGTTTTGATTCATATTCCTGCCACTGCAATAGTTGGGGAATACATATATAGGTTGTTCAGTTTGTTATTATCCTTAATAGCCAAATAATCAACACTATTATATATAAAATCCTTTTGACATATTTACAATAGATTTGCATGAGATAACATCAAACAATGCATTATATTTTTAATTACTCATCCAACGATGCTAATGAAACCAAATAAAGACTCCAAATGTTTGTAAGCCCCCAAAACCTCAATGTGCTGCACATACATTCCCTATAAAAGTTCTTAAATGTAGGAGCCAATAATAAAAAAAGAGAGCCTTCGGAGTCACTGCTAAACTGCAATATCTCTTATGATCCTACCATGTTCATTCCTATTACATACTAGTAGCACTCAGAATTATACCCAAGGTTGTAGAAAGTAAATCCCAAGGTAACAATAGAACCACTTTAATAAAGGAAGTTGGCTTCCTCCTTCCTAGAAACATATGTCTCACAGATTTTTTAACAGGGCCAGATATAAGAATAAAATAAAGTTTTAGATTGAATTGGTGGTTGAAACAAGCCAAACATACATTGGGGTATGGAATCACAAATGTCCTTATGAATCATAGAACTGTTTGCAGGTGAAATTATACAAAGGAAAGGTAACACTCAGTTATAGTAAAATATCAGTTTGTCTGGTGATAAAGAAGAAACAAGAACAATCCATCAACATAGAACACCTAAAAGATGAATTCTGCATCAAATTCAGAAAGAAAGATTGGTGAATACTTGAAACAATAGCCAGAGCATAACAATATGAATTTTGAAATATTACACACTTATTCCAGATATGAAGAACACATAATGGAAACTTTAACAGGAAATACATGCACATAAGAAAGGAAGTAACAAACTGTAACTATGAAATACATGAGAATATTTGCAGCAACAAGCCAGTATTTGGCTCTGTCATTTTTTATTAAGGGTAGATCTAAAAATACATAACCCAGAACCTCACAGGTTCCAACCCTGTCTTCCTCTAGTGAGGGTATATTTATAGTATCATAGGCTCCCGAGACCAACCTCAAACATAGCCAAATTTATTTACAATGTGGGAATCAAAATCCTAACAAATGATGATCTAGAAGATTCACCATGATCATAAACAAAATAGGGAAGCATGCTGGGATGCACATGATGGTCAAACATGGAAGATTAAACACATGGAAATCATGTCTGCTGGATGAAAATGATGGCTCAAAGCACCTTCGATGATCTACAATAGTTTCATTCTTCCCTGCACCTTCGACCAATGAAATTGTTGTGGACTGTTGATATTTTAGCCAAAACACGGATATGGAAACACGTGTCTGAACTTGCACTCTCTGTAAAATTTTGCGAATCCTCCTCATGAATTTCTCTGTGCTAGTTCATCACGCGGAATTATTTCCAGCCCTTGAAAAAAAACCCCTTTAAATATCCATCATTCAAACTTGCAGGACATACCAAATTTCGCTGATTTCAAAAGTTTGTTTCCCCGTGCTTGTTGTATCATCGGAATCCATCTCCACCGTCGATCTTACTCCACCATAAATATTGACTGTTGTAACATGTAGGCCTTTAAGAAATTCCACATATCTAGAAATTTGTTTGGTTTGTTCAAGTTCTGGCAGCGGAATCCATCTTTTCCATAGATCTAAGATCAAGGATATTGATTGAGGTCGTTGAAAGCTGCAGGGTCAACCAAATTCTTCATATTGGGAAACCTGCTTATCTCTTGTACACATCCCTCTTTTCTACACCATTGATCTCCACAGGATTCATTCTCAGCTGTTGATCTGAGATCAAGTTTGTAGGTTGCGGAAAATGGAAGTAGGGCTCTCCTCTTTCACGATGCTAAATTTGATGTTTCCTACTTCCACTTGCTTATTCCTTTCCACACCATTGAGGTTGTGCAGGATCCCCCTGAACCATAGATCTCGCAGATCATATAAAGAGGATCTTCAACCTTTCACGACAAAATCTTTTGGTATTTCCACTTTTTGATCTCTTCCCCTCTGCTCTTTCTGAGCCGTTGATATTTGGCATAAGTTTTTTGGATCGTTGATCCTACGGATCATGGAAGGAGAAATTTCAAACCCTTTATGACCAAAATGCTATGTTTTTTCCTTTCCGCTTTCCTCCTTTCTACTCTCTTTTGGACCGTTAATCTTTGTGGAAACTCTCAGGACTGTCGACCTGGCGTATTGCGGAATGTGGAACTTCAACCTTTCACGATCGAATTCTTATGTTTTTCTCTTTCCACCCTTTGAATTCCTACATTCTTTGGGTCATTGATATTTGGCGGAGGTGCTCCGAGCCATCGGATCTTGGACTGCGGAAAGCGGAAGTCGGGTTTTATCACTTTTCACAACCGAAACTTGCTTTTTTGCATTTTCCTTCCCAATTTTGCCTTTGTGGAAACAATATACGGCCTTTGATATTCTCTGCTATGCATCTAGGCCATTCATTTGCTTTCACCATTTAAATTAGAGTAGACTTCTTCATTCTTATTCATTAGAAAGATAAAAATTGAAATTTCTCAATTGTTTTGTATTTCCATCTTAGATATGATCCTTTAAAACACCTGCATAATCTCATTAGTATTCATCAAGGTCATATGATAAGAAAATTTCCATATCTTATTCCTCCATTTACAACACAAATCCCTTACCAATTATTTAGCCCAAAAATGGTGCTAACAACTGGCTCCAACTAGGGTTTCTATCCTCCCTGTGAGGTAGCAAAGAACCTTGTAGACCAGGTGCCAAATCCATTGGGTTGCTCCCAATATTTCTTGAGATTCCCAACATGCTTTGAAAACAAAAAACTAAACTGATGCTATGAAAAACTGAAACATTACTGAAAGAAATGCTCACCATGTTGAGATCATTCACACCTACCTACCCTACTTACTAAGCATCAATGTCCAATCAAGTAACTTTTGACTTCCAGTGAATCTAATCAAGCAAATGATCCCATGAACAAACTTTCTCCTCATGCTTGATAAAAAAAAGAAAGGAAGAACTTAATGGAAAAAGGTTATGAGAAAGGGATTGATCTTTACTGTAGAGGCATAACCAACCATCACCACTACAAAGCTTCTCCATGTATTCAACATTGGATCATGAAAACCTACAAAAATTTCTGTTAAGTGCTTGTCATGACAAGGATGTTCCATCTACAACTCCTCTAGAACCCTGCCAAAATGCTCTTCAAGAAAACCATGCAGGGAATGCTCCTGGCAATTTGCAAATGAGACATCAACTTATTCATCTAAACTCTCAGAATTTAAAACCTGATTCCTTACAAATGTTTCAAAGAAAATATCATTGTGTTTTTCCATAAAATCAAGCAAAGTAATTTATGAATCTAAAAAAGATAAAGAAGTATCCCATTTGGAATCCTCCTCTTCTTCTTGGTGATCCAATCCATTATTGAAGACTTCAGGTTCTTCAGGTGCATTATTCAAGTAGTCATCCTTGTATTCATCAAATATAGGCATGCTGAAATATTCCTTAAAAAGATCACTAACATAATTTTCAACATGCTCATTGCAATGTTCATAAGGAAAATTAGGATGACTCTCTTCATGTACATCACTAGGATGATTATCTTCTTGCTCATCAAAAGAAGGATTGGAATGCATATAAGGTTCTAGTTGTTCACCCTTTTGATCTCCTTCTTTGTGATTTGACATCTCATGACAAGCTATTGTTTCTTCCATATGATGAGATTGATGGCATGACTGTTTTCCCTTTTCATTATCTATTTCTGAAAATTTCGTGTCCTCAAGATTTTGTGCTTTCTTAGAGATTTTACATATATATCTCAACAATTCAAATGAAGTATAGCACAAAGGAAAACTTCCACTTTCAACACACTCACTATCTTCTCTGTTTTCAGCCTTTTGACCTTGGATTGCAATGGGATTTTCTTCATTAACGGGCCTTGAACTTACAAAACCTACAGCTGGTTTTTTAGGCATAACATCCAAGTATCCCTCCTGCTACTCATCATATATAGGTGGACTAAAATCCTTTTCGAAACCATCACTAACATAATTTATGACAGGTTGATGATATCCTTCATAAAACAAATCCTTATAACCCTCTTCCTGCACAACATTTGGTTGATCATCTTTCTGTTTTTTTCCCCAAAACCTCTTGTCCTTTTGAAAACTATTCATCTTCTTTAAGTTCAATTGGTACAAGAATTATAGGATAAAAAAGAAGACCATCATTAAGGAAAATGGAAAACCCCAAGTCAGTATCAACAGCATAGATAACATGATTACCTGGTTGAAATTTTTTCTGATTGCTGACCATATCTGTTATTTTATCTTTGTATTCCTTGTTTCTCAACAATTCATTTACAGGAATGGAAATTTTCAATTTTGAACGCTTTGTTTACAAATTGAAAGCATAAACAATTTTTTCTACATCCATCTGTGCTGGTTGTTCAACTTCTTTTGTTTTTTCTATTTTACTTTCATATTCTTTCTATACAATAGGATCTTTGTGTCTTTCATTTTCCTTTCTATATTCTATTGGCTACTAGAAGGTTGATTTTGATTGAACCTTCCTTTATTTACGGTAACATCTCTATTTCTCAATTTGATCTTTCTCTGAACATCATTGGTTTGATCAACTTTTTTCTCGCAAAAAATAGAATTGGAAGGCAGGGCAAGTTCTTCTTGTTCATATCGCTCAACCAATTCTAATTATTTTTCCATTTTATAACCATTGTTTTGGTCTGAAATTATTTTAGACATTCTAATATTGTCCTTAACCTCCAAAAAATCAATGAACATACACTGCAATGTGGCTGACTTTCTCTCCAAAAGAAGAAAAGACAATTCAAGAGGAAATGTAGTTGCATAATACAATTTTGCAACACCTTCTAATGGTTGAATTTATTTCAACATGTTAGAATAAAAGCTTGCAAACCTCATGTTGAAACTAGACATAGTTTCGCCCTCTTGTTTATTCACAGAATAAAACTCTGAAAGAACTTGGTCCAATGACCTCATCGTACCCCAAAACTCCAAAAATATATTAGAAAATTCCTCCCATGTCTTAATGGATTTAGGCTGCAAATTCTTAAGCCATTCCTTAAAATCTCCTTCCAAAGATTGGGAAAAATCCCTCATGCAAACATCATCATGTTCTACTTGAAATGGGTCAAGGAAATGCTCAAAGGCTTGTAGATGTTTATCAACTGTAAGGTTCTTGGATTCTCCATTAGGCTTAGGAAGGTACTTGTGATGCTTTGTGGGAAAATCATGAAGGATAGGAGGTAGGCGAAGTGGTCTATACCGGTTTGGAATCTTGGAAGAAACAAGGCTATATGAAAAGGATGTAGTGTGAATTGTGGTATCATGAAGCTCACAAGTCTGATATTTAATGTCATGTGGTTCAAATAAAAGGTCTCGATCAGAATCATATGCACATGATGAAGAGATTCTTTCAGTTTGCAAAGAAGGATATACAGGAGTAAATTCATGGTTGTGTTTTGGGTGCAATAAACAAGGGAAAACTATTTTGACAAGCTTAGGAAAAGATAGAAAAAAAATTACAAGAAAGGATAAGACATCTTGGAGAACATTCACACTTGAGTACCTTATTTTTTCATCATGCCTTTCCATGTCTTTACATTTAGCTCATTTCACTAATAGAGTCTGTCGGTTCCCTTTGAAAACTTGATTTCTAGATCATGCCACCATTGGATTCACCTTCCAGAATCTTTGAGTGGAGTCACCATAGCATATACAGCCTATATGTGTCTATGACCGACTGCTCAACCAGGTCATAGAACTAAGACAATGCTATTTTCCTAGGGCTGATTTGCACTTTTGTTCCTGACAACGACACCATTTTGTTAGCACTCAGATTTATACCCAAGGTTGTAGAATGTAAATCCCAAGGGAACAACAGAACCACTTTAAGAAAGGAAGTTTGCTTCCTCCTTCCTAGAGAGGGATCTCTCACATATTTTTTAATAGGGCCAGGTATAAAAATAAAATAAAGTTTCAGATTGAATTGGTGGTTGAAACAAGGAAAGCATACATTGGGCTATGGATTCACAAATATCCTTATGAATCACATAACTGTTTGCAGGTGAAATTATACAAAGTCAAGGTAGCACTTGGTTACAGTAAAAAAACATTTTGTTTGGTAATAAATAAGAAACAAGAACAATCCATCAACATAGAGCACCTAAAGATGAATTCTGCATCAACTTTGAAAGAAATATTGGTGAATACTTAAAACAATAGCTAGAGCATAACAATATGAATTCTGAACTATTACACACTTATTCCAGATATGAAGAACACATAATGGCAAGTTTAACAAGAAATACATGCACATAAGAAAGGAAGTAACCGAATGTAACTACGAAACACACATGAATCTTTGCAGCAACATGCCAGCATTCGACACTGTCATTTTTTATTAAGGGCAGATCTCAAAATACATAACCCAGAACCTCACAGTTCCAACCCTGTCTTCCTCTATTGAGGGTATATTTATAGTATCATAGGCTCCCAAGACCAACCTCGAATAGAGCCAAATTCAGTTACTCTCAATGCTTTCAATTAAGACCCTAACAAATCTAAATACCATATATTTGTACACCAATAACTTCTCATTTTGTTTGCACAACTTGGAAGATTTGGAGCATTCTGAAGTAATTGTATAAGCAATTTAATATGCAGAAAAGCTTCCAAGGCTTTTAATATTGGCTACCAACTCTAAGAGAGATTGTGCAGTATTCAATGACATTTAGTACAAATTTCTCTCGTAGATTTAATATACACTTAAACTTTTGCCAGCGTTTCTATTTATAATATCAGAGTCTTTTAGATTTCTCACATGAATTTGTAGCTTATATCAATTTATATTTTCTCTCCATGGCCTTTAGTCATTTTCCTTTAAACCCTAGTGAACCCCTTGAAACCCTAGATCGAGTCAAGGTTCAATAGTAAAAGCTAATCAAATTTAGGAAGATGCTTGGAAACATATTTAAGAAGAAAATATCGAGATGGAATTCAAGCAATTCTAAAGATGGTGATCAACTTCGTATTTGCTTTCATGTTTGCTTAGCACTTAAAATAAAAAATTTCTGTTTCCAAAAACAAATTTAGTTTGTTAGAATGAGAAAGGATGTATTTCTCTTTTGTTCAAATATTTTGATTTGTAGTCTAATCATTTCAGTATCTATTTTTTTGCATGTTACATTTTGGTATGCCTCAAAATATTTTCCAACTGTTTCTATTTATCAAATCAAATCGTTATAAATCTAATGAATAATCAACCCCTTTCATGTACTTCATAGCATCTATGAAGAATCTATGCATTAAGCCCTTTCATGTACTTCATTTTTATTTTCTTATAGCATTATCACACTTATCTTGCAGAAAGCCTATCCAATTTAGCAAGCACTGAATTTCTATTTGCCACTCACATTAAAAAATACTACATTCACATCAGGAAAATTTTCATGCTTTTTATCCGAGTCTAAGAGAATAAATTTTGATTGCTTTATAAGTTTCAACTTCTAAGTCTAAGAGTATAATGTTCTATTCAATTCTTTCATTGATAATCATTTTCCAAGAATAGAAAACTCATACAAATTGTTTTGCCAAAATGAATAGGTAATACCTGTGTAGAGAATTAAGATCAATTTTAGTGAATATAATAAAGACTATAATGTCCTAGGCGTTATTCATATGAAGAGGTTGCAAATCCTTGATATTGAAAAATCACTCCTACAACACATTTTTTTTAAACAGGATTTGTGAATAAGTGGCTGGAACTTGCCAAATTATATTTAATTTCTGAACTCTAAATTTAAGCATATATGTTTTTAAGTTCATGGTATTTTTTTGTATATGCATACACTTATTCCAATTCATTTGTAACATTTGCTTTTTTATTCAGTTTGCGGGAGCATGTTTCAGAAATTGCATTCATTAACATGCCTATATTCAACTATTATTTGCATATGTATGTCTCTTCTATTGGGTTTATTTTCATTCGTTTTTTCATTATGAGAGTAATTACTCTTTATTTTTGTAAAAACACTTTTTAATTTCAAGAACAAATCACATATCTATTATTTAGTTCATGGTACTTTTTGTAGACACATACATTTATTCTAGTTCGGCTGTAGAAGTTTGTTTTTTATTTAGTTTGTGGGATCATGTTTCAAAGTTGTAGTCCGAAACATGGATTTATGTTAAACTCGTTTTTCATTATGAGAGTAATTACTCTTTCTTGTTATAAAATCACATTTTTTTATTCCAAAAACAAACTACGTTCAAGTATTTCATATTGCATTTTATGTTTTGATGTTTGATTGCAATTCTAATAGGATTTTATTTCTTTGTGGGTATAAATAACAAATGGAATTTCTTCACATGTGTTTGCTTTGATCATTATGTGTTTCTTATGCATTTCCTCCAACCAACTATGCACATCTATCTCCAAGTGAACTGCAACAAATTTTCAAAGCAATTGATTCAAAAACACCTTTACAAATTGCACAAGGGAAATGGCCATTTCCATTTTAGAGCATAAGCATACATTCTTCAGGTACACGAACTCCTTATGCTAGCCTGAAATGTTTCCAACACCATCTTTTTCCCTTGAATCTTAAATGATATTATTATTTTCCATTTCATACTTTGATTCGTATCAAACATATTATTACTTTTTAGAGTTATTACACCATCAATTATAACAACACATTGGAATCTTGATTATTACTTACCATTTTTTAAATGTGTTAAGTACAATAAACCTATTATATATTCTGATTTGGATTGTTCCTCTGGACATTCCTTTGCACCTTGTTGATGGCATGGGCTTGTACATTGCTGGATAAACTACAAGGCAATCAATAGGAGGAGATAGTCCAACTAGAAAGGCTCCAAATCAATCCCAGGTAGAGATGATTCTATCCCCAAGTTGTTTGGGATAACTAAATCCTATGGATACAAGGCCTCCATTGGCGCAAGGTTTTTCGGATCCAAATGGATCTTCTCTTTCTTCAGGGAAGATCTAGAAAAGTTTTACAGTAATTGGAGACTAGACTGTCTAAGAAAAATGAGACAATAATTATAGATAGCTTTAAATAGAACAAGTAGACTTGTAATTTTTGACAAGAAAATATTAACCCAACATATAGAAATATAGATCAGTCCCACCTTTTGCAAAATTTGAATCAAACTGAGACAATGAAAATTGTACTACTTTTTCCAAAATATTATATATGTATAACTGTTCTATCAGAGTAATACCAATTCAAAAACTAGTATGGGCATAAATGACTATTCAATAGTTGCAATATGAATAAAAAAAACATTTATTCAATGCATAATCAACACATTAACATTGTAATGAAACATCAATACATTAGTTAGCATATTTAATAAATAAGCAACATATAATCAATTTGTCAAGAAGATAAAAGAATAACCTGAATCCATGAAAGAAATTTAACGAATAGCCCAAAAAAATGACATAAGAAACATTGTAACTTTTATTAAAACTGTAAGAATTACAATATTGAAAATTACATAGCATCCCTGGTATGTACTTGGTGGTTCTTTCTCCTATTTTTTTGTGGAATTACTCCCACGAGCCCCCTCTCTTGGGAGACACCCTTCCCTTTAAATAATTATTACAATATTTTACAGAGAAATAAAATATTCCCAAAATATGGGGTTACAAGATATCAATTTCAAGATTTTCAAAGGGTAGACTACCACTTGGAAAATACATCCAACAAATCCTGTATGTCTTGATACTGGGCATGCTATAGGTGCAACCCAGCCTTGCAAATCAAGGACCCAATCTCTCTTTTCTTAATATTTTCCCATTCTCGAAGGAAGAGGTCAATTCTCATCAGCGAAGTGAGAGGTGACTCGATCCAATCCTTGATTTTGGCTAGGTGAAGCTGACTAATATACTAAATATCCTCCTTATCCTTCACAAAATCACTCTTGATCTGTTCTAGCTTAAGCTTCAGAGGTAGAGCTTCATCAATTGGATCCAGTAGTGGTAGGTCCATAAATCCTAGCAAATTTTTTGAAGAAAGCCATCTCTTTTTGCAGGCCACTTGACCGTCTCGATTGATGGATTCTACCAGTTCACAGACACTTTCCTAGGTTTCAATTGAAACTTTGATTCTTTTGAGCTTACCCTTGTCCAGGACTGGTAAATCATTAGGTCTATCCTTGATATACTTTTTCCATTTCGCCAAAGTATCATAAGCTCTTGTGGATTCATTCCTTCTTCGGTTGTGATCATGGAGGAGGTCCCAATGGTGCTCGAATGAATTGTATGTCTGTTGTATCTCATTAAGTCCTTCAAAGAGACTAACCATTCGTTGATATAGGTCATCATGTATTTTATAAGCCAACTTTTTAAATTCTTCCTTTTTGAATTTAGACAATGAAGAAGTAACATAGATAAGTTTAAAATCTTTAAGCTTCTCTTCAAGGGTGGCAATCTTATGAGTATGCTCATCACTCAACCATTTTGCTTCTTCAAGCTATTACTTGAGAATATGATTCTGGTCTTGGCGCTGCTTTATCTTCTCTTCATATTCATTCTTCAAATCTTGCAATTCTTGTTGATGTTGTGCATTTTCATGAGATTGTTCCTACTTGGACCTCTGCAGCTTCTGTTCTTTTTCCTCAACTTCCTTATTGAGAAAGGAAACTGAATCATAATTTTCTCCTGCAAAAGCTCCAATGGCAGCTGCAGTTTCTAGGGCTTCCTATTTTACATCATTGGAGGTTATCTTCCAGATAATCTGATTTGGCACTGAACCTTGCTTGAAGGTCCCCTATATGGATATTTGGATCCCTTTTTAACCACAACCTTCTCCTTCCTGCTCCAAAAGTACTCCCCCGATGATATAAATGCATCTTCACCAAAGTCGGCCACCTCCTCTCATATTGAGATAGTTCCTTCAGGGATTGTAAATATAGGTAGGATGTGAAGTGTCAAGGGTAGGGATCGACATGTTGACCGAGGGAAGAGTAGTGGAAGGTGTGGAGGTATAAGAGGAAATGGGTGAAAAGATGGTAGTAGGAGAAGATGTGATAGGTTCGAGGAAGGTGATAGGGATAAAAGAGCTAGCACGTTGTGAGACTGATGAATATGTTAGTGGAGATGTGGAAGTGGCAGGGAACTCAAATGCTGTTGAAAAAATGCGTAAAGTGGAAAAAGGAGTAATAATAAGCATATGTGAAGATACTGAAGGTGTACCATTAGTGGTAGAAATAATTAGGGAGAGATTGATATCATAAAAAGTATGTTGAGGAGTCATAGTTTCAAAAGGATTTCCAGCTGGCTAGGTTGTTGAACCAGTTGGTGGTAAGCTGGTAGGAATGGTGACATGGAATACATAATTGGAGGGAGATATTTATTCCTATAGATCACTTTCAATATCCTACACATCAATATTAGAAGGCAGTGGTGGGTTGACCTGTTGTATTGGTTCAACTTCTAGAACTAGGTCAACTTGTAGAATTGGTTGTTCTACCCTCTAGAATATCTACGATGGGGGTTTTGAAATTGGTGCTTGTACTTGAACATGTGGAATGGCTCCCTCAACCATTTGTCTATTTGGTTTTGGCACATAAATGGCTGCTTGTGCTTCCACTTCTATGCTCATTCCTTTTAATTTTTTCTTTATCTCCGTTGACCTTAGCATTCTTTATCTCCGCTGACCTCAGCAGGGCCTGGAGAGTAGACGAAGGTTAGGATTTTGTGGGACATTCAAGAACTGAATTCCCCTTATCCTTAGATTGATCAGAAAGAGTGGAAGAAGAGTTGGGAAATGATTCATTGGCTTCCTTTTCAACTGATTTATTTTTAGCATTTTCTTCCACAGTCATTTGAAGCTTCCCATAATGTAATACTGTTTTTTTAAGCTCCTTCTAATATTGGAATATGAAGCTTTTTTTTTTAATCCCGGGGTGAAGGGATTTTGCTTACCACTTTAGAAAAATCATTTGCACCTTGGTAGATTGAGTCATTAGGGTTTTCCTGATGGACATAGGTGGTTTTCATGTGTTTTTGAACAAAGTGGTTGGATAAGAATGAGTTAGGGTCAAGCATTCTTTTGGGTGCCTCCCCTAATTTCATTGTAGTAATAGCCTTATCGAGAATGGAAGCATGCATGGAGTTCTATAAAGTGAGAAATCCCAAATTGAGAGGAAATTTGGGCCAACCCTTCCTCTTTGCTGCTGTAAGATTCGGGAAGAACCCATCAATCACAGTATGGAAAGAGATCTCCTGGAGTACCACCCTATCCAACACTATCATGGTGTTATACTATGAAATGGCACTTCTTTGTCCGATTACTGAAACTAAATGCATCGGTACACAAAATGACATTATGGATAGAAGTTTCCCAAAACCTATAGATGAGCATGTGACTTGATACATCTTATTCCTTCCAGTCTTGCCCATGTTTTCTAATGAGCTTAACTTGTAATCGTGACTATTTACATTGCAGCTCATGAGTCATTCACCAGTATCCCTATAGGAAACACACACTTATATGATCACACTATGTATTCGTGGGTTTCCTTCACAGTAGTCACGATCCATTCATGAATTTCTCGTATACATACCCATGATTACATTAAGCCAAAAAGTTAAAAATAAAAACATGATTAGTTAGGGATAGTTGGGTTCATAATCATAACATACCCAACCTCCCTAACCATATTAACCTTCGAAACTCCCTTTGATCACCAAGTATAAATAGAGGGGAGGGGTAGAGGTTGAGAAACATATTAGAAGAGAAAGGTTATGCTAGAGGAATACCTTTGGAGATTTGGAGCAAGAGAACTCAATTTCTTGGCTAGCAGAGGAGGGCTTGTCTCAGATAGAGGTTGTATCAATCCTGGCCTATAAATAAAGAGTGACGTTCTTCCACATTGTGTGTTGATGCTCTTACTTTTTATGATTTATAGAGTTCATTGTCATCTATTTCTATATGCAATTGTAACATTCTATTCATCTTGATATAAAAATTAAGATCAATGTGTTAGATACCAATATCTTTTTGCACGTTGTTGATCATCTTGAATCTTCTGTAGCATTTGGAGTGAAGGTTTAAAGCTAGGACCAACCTTCATAAATAAGGTGCATAGGATTTCTACCCTATTTCTCTCTCAAATTTCTAGATTTTTGTATGTCTGCAAGTTGAATATATGTATGTTGGTGACCCCAAACCCTTAGGTCATAAGGTAGATTCTCCTGAACAACAGAATTGGTGACTCTGTCGGGGAGTCTAGCTTATTTTGGGTTTGTGCCATAGGTTTTCTAGTCCAGTTTGTTCTTTCTATTGTTGTAAGTGTTTTGCTTGGTTTTTGATTCCAATTTGAAGTGTTTAATGCTTAGGATCCCTTGGCCATTTCATTTTTTTTGAAATTTTTTTGGTTGTAATCACGGGTTCAATCGCGATTTCCTATTGTATTTGCGGGTTGACTATACATATAGTCGTAGTCCATTCATGAGTTGTTTAAGTAACAATCATGATTTCTTGTAGGTTTAGGTCAAATTTCTAGGGTTTCCCCTGATTTTTTGCATTTAGACTCCTCAAGTCTCTATAGGGTTTCTTCTATGGAATTGTAGAAGGAGCAAGTCAACAAGTTGACTTGAACGAGGACTGACTTAGTCGATCAACTGACTAAGTCGATGGGCCCATATGATTGATGTTTTGTGGATAGGTGATCAAGGTTGATACCTATGGTTCTTGTGCTAAGTCAAGAACAATAGATATATTTTGATATATCATGTAAATGTTCAAATTAATATAAAACCACAACTAGCTATGGTAATGCAAACATTAAAGAGATGGGGGCATGATTCCACAAGGGATAGGGTGGGAAGATGCCCAATAGATTCTAGGTGAGAGATTTCACGTGCAATCCTCACGAAAACCCTGTTTAAAAACCTTCGTTGTTTTTTCACCCAAGTCACCCAAGTGGATGAAAAATTAGAATTAAATCCTTTTGGATAGAAATTCTACGCCCGCTAGCTGATGTTAAACAAATGACTAGTTGAGTTAATGAAATTTTTGTGGGTCATTAGATCTATGTCCCCACCAGATCAATAATGGACTCCAAACTTGATGAAGTGGATTACGTTGGAATTTCATGCACATCAAGAGTTTGTTAAGATGTGCTAGTGGAATTAACGAAATTGCCGAGGGCCGTCAATCTGTTTGATGTTTTATCTCAGCCGTAGATATGTGTAAAAGTTTCTCGTTCTTTGACCATCTACCCTGGTTCATTTTCGGTACTCAGCCATCCAATTTTCTTGTAGGAAAATGGTTGAGGCAGTTAATTCCTTGGGAAGAGCAAGGCATGGCAGTCTGATGGCTTGATTGAGCAAGCCTGCAAGTCCATAGGTCTACATCCTGGGAGGATGCATTCTTGCTTCTGCAGCAAGTGAACCTGCGCGGGAATGCATGCTTGTTCCCTCATCCCTGGGTCGTGCCGAACGTTGGGTTCATTTGCGTTGTTCATGGAGCCTGTGAGAGGGGGGGATTTTTTTTGTTGTTCATTCATGCTGTTCGTGGAGCCTGCAGGGGGGAGAGTTGTTTTTCTATTCATGCACGTTGTGCATTCATCCTGTCAACAGAACCATGTTTTTTTTTTGGTTTTTCACCCATTTTTTACCATCCTCAGCCGTGCATAGGTTCATTGGTCCCCTTGTTTTGCTTAGTCAATGAGTAGTGGAGATCACTCAATTTTATGAGCAAGTGTGGTCATTTGTGGTTTTCCCAGTTTTGTTGTTCAATGGCCTACTCTGTCATAGAGTGATTGTAAGTCTGTTTGCTATGTTTCCTTTTGGATTGCTGTGTAGTTCATCCATATTTTGGTTTGAAGGTTTGGGAGTGGAGGAGGGTCAGAATTGGCTGATAAGCCTAGTAAAGAGAGGAACCACACAAACATATCAAGAGGTGTTGGTAAATACGGCCTGCACACCCGAGAGAACACTATAGAGAAGGTATGGATTGAAGGACTGTACAACTGAGAAATGAATACTTCCTTGTGTAAGGTGGGGTGGAGTCGTGGAGGCCAATCTAGATCTAGTGTAGGTATCCTTAGCTCTAGGGTTGAGCTCATTAGCCCATCAATTATACCTTTCCATTTCCTTAACAACTTGCTAATCCCAATTGTTGGTTTGTTTGGTTGTGTCCTATTGTGTTTTGGCTTGTTTCCTTAGTAGCCCATGAATCCCAATTTATTATTGGCCCAGATGGACAGTTTGTGAAACCCAACTGTTAGTTGGTTGACTGTATTCTGATGTGTGTTGGTTGTGTGTAAGCCTTTTATTCCCTAGTTCCTTGTGGAAATCATGCCCATCTCGGGGGTGGTAGTGTGTTGACATATTAATGAACACACTAGCCTATGGTTGGGTGGAACATTGCAGATACATAGCTAGTTGCAAAACAAATTAATCATCAAGATAAGTATCTCTGTTACTCTATTTATGCAATGTAATTGCTTGTTTATGCCTTTTACTTATGTATATGCCTTGTATTTTTGGTAATGCAATTGCCTAAATTCATGGAGTCTATAAGCATGTGCAGAGGTCAGAATGCATTTAACATAATTTTTTTTCCCCTTGAATCCTCCCGCGGAAGGAGAAAACCAAAAAAGGGGATGTTGGATAAGGCAGTTTATGGTGTTTCTGCACCCCAGGATCCACAACGGAAGGCAGAATGTGGGAGGCATGAGAAAGAAGTTTAAATCAAAGCAGATTGTGGGATTTTTGACTTCTAGGATCTGCCTACAGAAGGAGGAAGGTGAAAGGTGGAATTCAGGAAAAAAGATAAAAGTAGAAAGTGAGTTTTCCGACTTCCAGGATCCGCTTGCGGAAGGTGGAAATCCAGAAAAAGGTTAAGGTAAATATTTTGTCTCCTGATTCCCAAGTTCCATACTGGAGGGTGGAAAGGTGGAATGCGGAAGGAAAAAACAAGGATAGAGGTTTCGTCATTTGATAGTTTTCTGACTTATGAGTTCCAAAGTGCAGAAGGGAGGAAGGCAGAAGGCAGAATAGTGGTTGAAATACTTTGTTGAGAGTTATGTTTCCGATTTATGAGTTCCAAAGTGTAGAAGGAAAAAAGCAAAAGTGTAGAAGGCGGAGGGTAGAAAGGCCGTTGAATGTTCCATTACACATTTGAGTTTTCGATTTTCGAGTTCCGAGGTGCAGAAGGGGAAATCGGAAGGTGGAAAGCAGAAGGGAGGAACGTAGAAGGTGGAGAGAGCTAAAGAGTGGAAGGCAGAAGAGAGATTAGGTATTGTTTGTCGAAATTTATATTTTTGATTTTCGATCTCCGAGGTTGGAAGGGAGGAAGTGCATAATGCATACTATAGAAAGATAGGTTCAATGTAGAAGAAGTCATTTCGTTCGTAGAAGGCATCTGTCTAGGGTAGAATGACTGTTACAATGATGTGGAGGGGTTTATAAGCTTGGAAATGAAGGTGGAAGCATGAGTTAATGTCCATGCCTGATGTTTGAAAGGAGAAAAAGGGTTGTTGAAGAATTATTTTTTAATAATCCGCATTATGGGGTAAGGGATGTTACAAAACACCATTGAGTTCCACTTTGCCATCCCTGAGTAATAAAGCATTAAAAATAATGCTTAATATAAAATGTATTGGTAATCTTTCTTTTTATAGGTTCATTCATCAACTAGCTTATGATAGGTTCTTGGATTAGGATATTTCAACTATGCAAGAGCACTTTGATTTCAAACATAGTGGCTAATATTTAGGTAAATCCACTTTTACAAGAGATAATCTAGAAAGCTCCTCTAACACAGGAGTCAAGCACGAGGCTACATGAGATCTTAGTTACAGAGATAACCCTCTAATACCTCATTTGAACGTAAACCATGATTGTTGTGCGTATAGGGGTTCTATCAGTACCACTTCTTGGGCCCTGTGAGGTTCCAGTATTTTTAGAATGTTGGGCTTAGCTACTATGCCCATGGACATCATTTAGGACAACGATTGTTCTACCAGACTCTCGTTGTAAATTTGGTAGCCTTAGTTTCTAGTGTACCTATGGTAGAATTGGAAGAAAAACTCAGTTCCTAATTTGGGAGGGAAGTTGGGTGATTCCAATGCTTACACCCATAAAACTCATCACGAGACATCGAGTAACTACTCTTTGATATTCACTGGTTGGATCTGGGCCCTAATCATCCCAAGATTTCCTTTGGAATGTGTATCCATTACCTCTTGTGTCTGCAATACTTAGGTTTTTTTTTGGTGTATGCTCTTGGTTTGCTTGTGTCTTAGTTAGACCTTTTAGGTGTGTGAGTTAAATTTTTAGCTATGGAGGACCATCCTCTTTGTAGGTCTAGAAGATTGCAAAACCTTCCTCCATCTTCAACAATGGAGCCTCCACTGCCATCTCAAAGGCAAAGACTTGACATAGACAGTCCTTTCGAACCAAATGGTGTTAGTGAAGTTCCAGGTGAACTGAAACTTAGTCTTACTCATGAAGAAATCCCGCCAGTATATATAGAATACTTGCAAGCTGACAAGTTTATGATAAATTACAATACACCTCTAACTGATTTGAATGACCCTGTAATAGTCCAAGTCCTTCCTTTCAGTTCAGATGTGTATGGTGTTTCTTTGAGTCTAGATATGTCTAGTACATGAGAAGGCATGTCTACCCTACTTCAACCATGATGGCTGGTGGAGTCTCTCCTCCCCTCGTAAGTACTCCAAGACCTAGTGCATCCACTACACCTATTTCTTCAAGTGCTTGAGTGGTTAATCCATTATCACCTTCTAATGGTACATGGTAGTCTAGTGGGGTGGTCACTGGGATACCCAGTGCACCTTATACATCTTCTCCTTTCATGTAGAATGCTCAAAGTGGTCCGAGTGGGTCCACTTCTTTTGTCTAGGTATTTCCATGGAATGGAGGTCATATTCCTCCATCTGATTCATATGTAGGTCCATCACCTATTTATGTGGGCGTGTCATCTAGGAACCAAAACACCTTCACAGGTTATAGTTTTTAGACCTCTAGTAAGGTTTTGGTTGCTCCATTCGAGAGATCTCCCTTTTCATTGTTCAGTGGGGGAATATTCGATCCTATTTTTCAAACTCCAGTTTTGGATGGAGTAGGCCAAACTACTAATCACACACCACAAGTTAGTAATCCTTTGGATTTTAGGTGGAACCCATTTCAGAATAGCACCACAACATTACAGCCTGTGGCTGGGGAAACCCCACCTTTTCGTTTGGGATCCCTAGGGTAGGTACTTCCTCACCCCAGACTCCTTAATAACAAACCTCAGCTAGGCCCAAAATTCCTTTCCTGGAAACTTTAAACTTGCCAAATTTGTCTAAACTAATGAATGACCCTGTGTGCCATAATGTGGCATGGCCACCTGTTCCCATCAAACTACCTTCAGACATCCCAAATTTTAAAGGGAAAAATTGTGACGATCCTGGTGCTCATATCACCACATTTCATCTTTGGTGCTCTTCCAACTCACTCAATGATGACTCTGTTCAGTTGAGGCTATTTCAAAGAATGTTGACCAATGTAGCAACTAAATGGTACATCAAGCTACCATCAGCTACGTATGATAGATTCCTTGAATTAGAAACCGTGTGTTTAAATCATTTTCAACTTCATGTCTGGTATGATGTCGGCATAGACTTGTTGTCAACTTTTTGAAAAAAAAAGGCCACACATGTATCTGATCACATTTAGGAGTGGCAAAGGAGAAAGACGATTATCAAAGCCAACATGCCTCCTGAGTTCTTGTTGAAGAGGTTCTTGAAATATTTACTGCCTTATATTTCTAAGGACATGTCCACATCAAGAATTACCACGGAGGAAGAAGCAATTATCAGGGCCCAATATCTAGATCTGATCTACACTTAGTTTGAGATTCTTTATGAAATTATCCTTGAGGTGTCAAGGTCTACTAATGACCTTGAGAAACCCAAGCCCAGTTTCCATGTCGATGGTGTGGTTGGTTCAGTAAGTACACCCACTATAGAATCATTGGCTAATCAACTCCATGGGATGCCCGTGAAACAGTTTTCAATGGAGGTAGCTAAGGCTTAATGCCGAAGGGGGTAAGAAAGACAAGAATAAGGTTAATTTTCCTTGCAAGTTGTGCCAAGGAGACCATCTTACTTATGAATGCCCCTTGATGGATCAAGCACAAAAGCTGCTTAATAAACAACAACCAAATGTTCTGAAGGATCCCTTTTCCCAAGGGTAGAATGCAACTTCTACTTCAAAATATGCCAAGGGAATTCCTAGTGCTCCTATTGGTCATAATTATATCAACATGGTTCGATTTAGTATTTTCTTACAGACAAGAAACAAAAACTATGAATCAGAGGCTCAAGAGAAAGGTAAGTCTACTGCTGAAATTTCATCCCCTCTCACCATTGAGAAATCGACTAAACCTATGCCAAAGATACCTAAAGGTGTCTTTAAGAAGAGATTCCACAACCCCAATGCATGGGCCACTTCTAACTACTCCGTGGTAGAATACCTATCCCAAACACCTTGTGCAATGTCTGCTCTAGAAGTGTTATAGAGTTGTCCCTCTCATAGGGATGCACTCTTAGCGGCTATAGGTAGTATGGAATTAGGGAGCCTGCTGGCCAAAAATAATCTCTCTAAGGTTAAACTATGCTTGCCATACCATGTTGCATTTTCAATTGATGTTGTCCATAGTGGGAAAACCATTAGACGAATAGTGGTTGATGAGGGTGCTTCCAAGTGTGTTATGTCGATGTCTTGTTGGAAAGATTTGGGATACCTAGAGTTGGTCCCATCAAGCACTTTGCTTACTGCTTTTGATGGAAGGTCATTCCATCCACATGGTATCCTACCAGCTTTTGAAATAAAGTTGGCACAGAAAGCAGTTTTCGTTGAGGTCGAAGTGATTGATTCTCCCTTGGACTATAATATGCTTTTGGGGAGAAGTTGGAATTATTCCATGTGTGCTATTCCTTTGTTTGTCTTCCAAATCTTAGTGTTTCCGCATGAAGGGAAGTTGGTTACAGTTGGCCAACTAAGTTCTACTTGGAAACTAATGAGTCCATGGTATCATTGATAGATCAGTAAAAACTGATCGATGAAATCTTGGGAGTTGGAATTATAGGTCACTTATGGGGACATTCGATATACCGGCTCCTATTAACTATTTAGGTTCAATAAGTGTCAGGAAGTATATCACCACGATTGTGGATAGAACTGACCCCTAGGTCCTCCCATCGTGGGAAGAGCCCCAAGTGCCCCTATCAACAACAAAATTAGCTTATCAAGCTATATCTATTGCTGCTGCTGATTCTATCACGACTCCTCCTACAGTCTTAGAGGAGCCGGATGAAGCTTATATTCCCGCTTGGGAGGAGAACTCCACATATTCCTATGATTGCTTGGATATGTTTTTTCGTTCTGAAAAAGCCATCATAGACGCCATGATTGGACCATAAAATATTTGTGAGGACCTTCACCACAAATCCTTTTTCCTTCCAGAATTGAGCAAGACAGACAATTCAGAGTTCCACATGAGACTTGCAAAGGGTTTTGATCAGTCCGTTAATCCTTTTCCTAAGGAGAGAGTATTGGCCAAGGGGAATATGGAAAAATATCCACCACAATTCTGATTAACATCTCTTTAAACCCGATGTTGTGTAAAATGCAAACGTAGGTACAACCTATTCTCTGGAAGAGATTGCCATTTACACTTCCTTGTTTAAAAAATTCCATGATGTCTTTGCCTGTTCATATGAGGAGATGCCAGGAATTGATCCATCTATAGTTGAACATGGGATCCATACCTACGCTAATGCAAATCCTATTTGACAGAAGCTCAGACTGGTAAATTTACAAAAAGCAAGAACCATCAAGGACGAGCTGGAAAAACTATTGAAAGCAGAGTTTATTTACCCGATTTCTCTTACGAAATGGGTATCCAATCTCATTCCGGTGGAGAAAAAACAAGGGACTATATGCGCATGTACTGAATTTCATGATTTAAGAAAAGTGTACCCCAAGGATAACTACCCCACGCCATTCATCGACCAAATCATTGATGCATGTGCAGGTAATGAGGTATTTTCCTTCATGGACAGATTTCAGGCTATAATCAAATTCAAATAAAACTGGAATACCAACACAAAATTACCTTCATTTGTCCTTGGGAAACTTTTGTGTATAAGAAAATTCCCTTTGGTTTGAAAAATGCAGTAGCTACTTTTCAACGTGTAATGAATTTTTCCTTCCATGACATAAAGCATATTGTCAAACCTTGCTTAGATGATCCTCCTGATCATTCTCTCAAGAGGAAGGATCATCCAGATCATTTTCGTTTGATATTAGAATGATCTAGACATTATAAAATACGCTTAAATCCCCATAAGTGTGTTTTTTGTGTTGAGTCAGGGAAGTTACTTGGATTCATTGTTTCAAATAAGGGTATACAGGTGGATCTGTTAAAATTTAAGGCCATTGTAAATTTTCCTCCTTCTCGTTCTATCAGGAAACCACAAAGTTTGCAGGGAAAATCTAATTTCCTTCGACAATTTATAATCAACTTGTTTGAATTATTGTGCCATTGCTCTTCAGACAATGAGTGAAATTGGATTGTATTATTATGCAGTGTAATGGAATGGAAAATACACATTGAACAAGACAAATTTCATAGGGACAAATAAGTATTGCTCAGTATAATTATAGTATAAACTTCATTAATCCCAATAGTATACAACAATGTTACAATAAAGGGAATTTGAATCATGTGGATAGGATTCGAATCCACCAACTCAATATGACTGCACTAACTAGAAGTGTCTAAATCACTATTGGAGTTTACTAGGCTAACTCCATATGTCTAATTCAGCCTCTCAATCAATTATAATCAGTTAAACCAATTAAAATGATGTGGTAGGTGAGAATTAGGTGAGAATAGGTACCTTCCCACATGAAACCATGTAATACTAGCACTAACTGAGATGGAGGACATCTAACTAAATGTTTCTGGATCATAACTTAGCTTGACTAGTTACCAACTACCAACAACTGAAGCATGTTGGTGGTGGCACTCCTAGTGGCTCCTAAATTGTAGGGATGGTCTAGGTGGCACATAAACTGATGCATGAAGGTGCAATCAGTTGCAGTTAACCTCTATCTATGTTCCCCACACTCTAGTGACTGTTACTGGCATCCCCATTAGCCCAAGTGGACCCAATATTAATTAATGAATCCTAAGGTAGGAAAATATAATCTAATAGAGTAGTTCAGACAAGGGAGGATTAAAAATACTAACACCCCCTCTTAATCCTAACTTGGAAAACTATGGGCCCTAGAAATAAGGCCAAAATTCACCCATATACAATTTAAAATAATTATAAAATGTTGCTTAATAAACCGAGGAAATAAGGGAAAACCTCAGGGGAAACCCCCCCCTCAAAATAAGTAGGAACAAGAAATACATGCTATTCTTAGGAGAAAAAAAATTCCTCTTTGGGAAATAACTAGCAAAAAAAATCTACTGCAATTTGCAGCATGGTTCTTCTGTACAACAACATCTTGAAGCTGTGGATATTAACCTCTTAATGTCCTTCTGATCTGATGGATGTTGTATGATTTTATTCTGTATGGAAGAGGAAGGGAATGATCAATTTTCTTCTTCCGTGGGCCAAATAGTTTATCATTCGCTATCATCATGTAGTACTTTCCTGGAACCTTGTTGCTCCACTCTATAGGGAGCGAATCTATGTGAGAGAGAGAAACATACTCATTCTAATACATGGACCTTGTTCTCCTTCTGTCTTCTAGATTCCAAACACCATCCCCAGCTGCAACAATGAGCTTTTAGGACCATGTAGGCTTAGGCCTTTGGTTTGGAATGGATGCTGGATCTGGATCTAGAATCTCATGAGGTTCAGCCTCAATACCAAGATCATGTTGATCTGGTTCCTCTTCATCTGAATCTGAAACATGTTACAAATAATCATAATCAAAAGGTAGTGGAAGAGTGGTTATACCTTCTTGTGCTTTATATGGTGGTGGATCAATCAATTGATATTCTTCAAACTGAACACTATGATCAATGAAGCATTTCCTAGTTGCAACCTCCATAAATGTGTATGCTTTTGCATCTTCTGCATATCCCAACATTATGCCTTTGCTACTCTGGGATTGTAATTCCTTTCTCTTATTAATGGGTATCCTGGCCCAAGCTTTGGAACCAAAAACTCTTAAGTGAGAGAGATTGGCATTATTCCCATGCAATGCTTCGAATGGAGTGGCCCCAACCACTAATTTATGAGGCACTCTATTATGTATGTATGAAGCACAATTTACAGCTTCTGCCCAAAGAGGAGGAATATTCTTAGCTTGGAGAAGACATGTTTCCATCTCCTTCAGTGATATATTTTTCCTCTTGGTCACACCATTCTACTGTGGTGTGTATGGAACCGAGTGTTCCATTTGAATCCCCTATGATTCACAATAATGCTGGAACTCTCTTTTAATGTATTCACCTCCTTTATCAGATCTTATGGAATTGATCTTTTTCCTGAAACTATTCTTAACCATAGCTTAAAAAACTTTAAAAACTTCAAAAAATTCTGATTTTTGTTTCATAAAATATATCCAACAATACCTATAACAATCATCAATAAAAGTAAGGAAATACTTGAAACCATTAATTGATGTTGTGGGAATTGGTCCTTCCACATCAAAGTGTATCAAATCAAGTATATACAAATCCCTATGTTCCTTCCCAACTTCATAACTCTTCTATGGATGCTTACCTACCAAGCAACCAAGACACACTCCATCGAAAATTGGGATGAGAGGCAAACCTTCAACCATTTTATCATTGTGGAGTTGATGGATATATTTGAAATTGAGATGCCCAAATTTCTCATGCCATATATTGCTGGTGTTGTTAGCATGAGTCAATAGAGCTATAGGAGGTGATACATGCAAAAAATGTGAGAACTTAGAATCTTTAGTGGCATTATTAGCAATACCTTTTGCTGTGAGATTTCCAGTATTTTTTTGTGTGATTTCAACTGAGTCAGATTCAAATGTAACTCTTGTGGAATATCCTGTACGGGTCATATGATAAACAAAAAACAAATTTGCTGCAAGAGAGGGCACATATAGAACATTCTTGAACTCACCATGCTGGATTTTAACTGAGCCTATCCCGACAGCTGGGATTTGGAAGTCATCTTCCATGTGAATTCTAGGTCCTCCTGATAGTGTGAGGGCAGAGAAGGATTCCTTGGAGGAAACCATGTGGTTGGATGCTCTAGAATCAAACAAATAAGCATCCAAATGAATAAGTCTAGCCTTCAAGGCATGGAATCTCTCATGATCTTCTGTCAGTGGTCCAACATCATACTTCTTTGCTCCTTATGGAAGGGAAATGTTGTTCTGTTTAAGGAGGGCGGACAACTTGTAGATATTCTTCTTCATGCAATGGATTTCAGGATGAAAAACCCTCATACAATAAGGACACTTTGTATTTTCAAACTTTTTCTTTCTCTTGGAGCTCAAATCTCCTTCGGAAGACTTTCGAATCTCTTTTGGTTTCGAATCAGATGCTTTACTCTCCTTCCCCTTGTGATTCCCTTTAGTTTGTGAATTAGTAGAGTTTGACATCAAAAGAGCTTGGTTCTTGGATGTTTGGAGGACTCCCATTTGGACCAACTTGTCCTGCTCTTGTATTAAAGACTCGACAAAGCCATCAAGTGAAGGAATCTTCCAATTGGGGATTGAAGCTCTTCCAAAATAGAAGGTAAAGATGAAGACATAATAATCAGAACCACGTTTGCTGAGCACCGAGAGCACACGTTTCTCATCCTTCCTCTCTATTCCACGTTGATTACATTGTAGTGCAAGAGACTTGAATTTTGTAAAAAAATACTGGATAGTCTTGAAACTACTATGATGCAAGGCTATTAGCTCATTCTCCAAGATGTGTATCGGAAGCTCATATTGCTTTCCAAAAAATAATTCAAGCTTCTCCCAAGCTTCTTTGGGAGTCCTCAATCCCTCAATATGAAAGAGGAGATCCCTGGAGATGTGAGCACAAAGGAAGCCAAAAGCTTCATACAACCGATTCAAGAACTTGTTTTTCTCAGCAGGATGATGAGGTTTCATCTCTTTTCCCATTGTCATCCTATATAGGCAAAGCTTGTGCAAGAAGACCTGCATATCTACCCTCCAATCAACATAGCTGAAGGGTGTTAGGATATGGGGTAAGAAAGTTTGAGAATCCATCAATTCTCCTTCGGAACAGTCAATTTCTTAAATCAAGCTACATATAAAATGTAAGAAAACACTGCAAAATAAAAAACAATTTGCACTATGTCAGAATCCACCCTTCCATCCCAACATGTACACTTTCTTAGGGTCCATCGCGCCCGCAGAGACTTCTTTGAACAAATCCAGAGTTAGTAGTGCACACTTTGCATGACTTATGTGGAAACTTAGCTGCTTCTGGTGTACAATGGAGATTGGACAGACTTGTTGTATGCATGAGTAGGCTCTGATACCATATTTGAATTATTGTGTGATTGATCTTCAGGTAAAGAGTGCAATTGGATTGTATTATTATGCAATGTAATGGAATAAAAAATACACACTGAACAAGAAAAAATTCATAGGAAACATATAAATATTTCTTAGTATAATTACAGTATAAGATTCATTAATACCAGTAGTATACAACAATGTTACAATAAAGGGAATTCAAATCATGTGGATAGGAGTCAAATCCACCAATTCAATTTGGCTGCATGGTTAGCTAGAAGTGTCTAAATCACTATTGGAGTTCACTAGGCTAACTCCATATGTCTATTTCAGTCTCTCAATCAGCTATAATCAGTTAAAATAGTTAAATTGATGTGGTAGGTGAGAAGACAGTGAGAATATGTGCCTTCCCACATGCATCCATACAATACTGGCGCTAACTAAATTGGAGGACATATAACTTAATGTAACTGGAGAATAAATTAGCTTGACTAGTTACTAGCTACCAAGAACTGAAGGAGGTTGGTGGTGACACTCCTAGTGGCTCCTAAATTGTAGGGATTGTTCTAGGAGGCACATAAACAGATGCATGAAGGTGTAGTCAGTTGCATTTAACCTCTATCTGTGTTCCCAACACTCTAGTGACTGGTACTGGTGGCCCCATTAGTCCAAGTGGACCCAATATTAATTAATGACTCCTAAGTTAGGAAAATATAATCTAATAGGCTAGTTTAGAAAAAGGGAGGATTATAAATCCTAACAAAACTATGCCAAGATCACAAAGGTTTTCATGAACTTTCTGAAGCAATATACCCCATTCTTATGGGATGAAACCACACAACATGCTTTCGAGGCATTGAAAAAGGATTTACTATTGGATCCTCTCATGCATCCACCAGAATACACTAAAGATTTTATATCGTATCTGGCCACATTTGAGTCGATTATAGGAGTGGTACTAGTTCAGGAAGATGACAAGCTCCAAAAAAATGTTGTCTATTATCTTAGTCGAGCGTTAGCAGGTCCTGAACTTAGGTACTCGCACGTCTAGAAGTTGGCATTGACGATAGTTTATGCAGTCCATATATTGAGACACTATATCTTACTAAGGACAACCATAGTGGTTGCAGATGTAAATCCTTTCCAGTATGTTTTATCCTGATGAATAATTGGGGAAAAATTCAACAAATGGATTGTCATTCTCCAAGATTTTGACTTAGATTTCTAGTTCTCTAAGTCTAAACAATCCTTAGTGTTGGCGGAATTGATCTCAGACTTCTTGACTGAAGAAATAATAGTGGCAGAAGAAGAATAATTTCCGGATGAGTACGTCTTCTTAATCTCAACCTCGTATCCCTGATACGAAGATATCCTAGTATATCTCCAGATTCTCAAGTGTCCTACATCCTTCTCGCGGGAATATCGGTGTAAGTTGCGCGTTAATGAAAAAAAAATACTTTATCATCGGCGATACCTTGTATCGAAAAGGGGTGGATTCTATCTTGCGTCAGTTCATTTCTCATGAGGAGGCAAAGCATGTCCTAAATGATTCCCATGGCGGAGCGTGTGGGGGTAATTTATCTAGGTTAGCAATGACCTAGAAGATTCTACGTGTCGGTTATTTTTGGCCCACTATATTTAAGGATTGTGTGGAAGCTATAAAGCACTGTCATCCTTATTAGCTCCAAACTAAAAAAATGCGGTCAAATTCGGATCCATTATTTCTCGTCATCATGGTGGGGCCCTTCACTAAGTGGGGGGTTGATTTCATGACGTGTAACCTAGTGTCTGTTGAGGGGCACAAGTATATCATTGTAATTGTAAACTACTTTATGAAGTGGGCAGAGGCAATGCCTACCTTTAAGGTTGATTGCGAAATGACAAAACATTTTGTCTTCAACCAAATAATTACTAGGTTTGGTATCCCAAGGAAGATTGTCACTGACCATGACAGTCAATTTCAGAACAAGATGATGACTGAATTAACCACAATTCAAGGGTTTAGGCAAGATCATTCATCTTATTTTTAACCTTGGGAGAATGAACAAGTAGAGGTGGTCAATAAGACATTGAAAACCATTCTTAAGTGCATAATCAACACGAGCAGGTCAAATTGGCATATCATGATGTATCCTGCACTTTGGGCATACCGAACTAATGTCAAGATTGCCACATGTTTCTCTCCTTTCCAACTAATTCATGGGGTGGAAGCTGTCACACTGGTTGAGTGTGAGATACCATCCCTAAAAATTTCTATTCATGTGCTTCCTAACACTATAGATATTAAAGAATGTTTGATTCATTTAGATAATATAGATGAACAACACATAGATGCACTTACTGCAAACGAGGCTCATAAGAATCGGGTAAAAAACGAGTATGATAAAGATGTCAAACCTAGGGTTTTTTCTGAGGGAGAACTTGTATTGCTATGGGATCAGGACAAGGAACCCCTAGGCAGGTAAGTTTAAGTCCATGTGGTTAGGCCCATATGTCGTGTCGACATTTTTAAATAAGGGAGCTTTTGTAACTAATTACAATGGTAACAAGCAGCTGGAGCCCATTGTAGGGTTTGTTGATGGCACCAGCCCTCACACTTGCAATCTAGCTTCAACCGCCGGGGTCATTTATGCACCCCCAAGACAAATGGTTGCCTCTAGTGGCACCTACCTAGGTCCCATGACTAATAATGTGGCTGAATATAGTGTGGTCATTGAGCTGCTATGGGATGCTACATTACATGGTATTACCCGTCTAGAAGTCAGGCTTGACTCCCAGCTAGTGGTTTCCGAGCTTAATGGTGATTATCAGGTTATAATTATGTTGGAAGTAGGTCATCCTTGAACAAAGCAATATTTGAACATCCTGATACTCATGTATCAGTTTTTCATCTCTCAGTGTAGCTATCACTTCGAGTTATTACTCCTCCACTTGTGCTTTATACATGGGGAATCTGATCATATATCCTACATGATAGATAAGTCTAGTTGTGCCATTTGAAAGTATAAATATGCCTTGGGTCATCTCTGTGTCATGCTCACTATTCAAGGATCATTACCTCTATCTGATCATCCTGATTCCTATCATTTTCATTCCTGAGATTACATTGTGTTTACCTTCCCTCGTCGATTCTTCCAGTTACTCTTGTGATATGTTGAAAGATTCATTTCCTTTCTCCTCGCACTATGGCTTCCAATAAATACCTCCTGAGGAATACCTAGAGTTCCGAAGATGGTACCTTATGATTCACTATCCATATTGGTGAATTTCTTTGCCTCAATTGTCAACATCCTTCATTCACTGACATTCCAATGGATTCCTTCCATGTTTGACTTCATCTCACATATTCACATGGTAGGAATTTTATTAGTGACTATGGATTTGGAAGAATACCTTGGGTTACAACCTCTATAACCTATGTTGTGCAAGAATGTGTTATATTATGTGACACTACTTCTAGATATTGAAGACTCGTCATTGTATATTGTGACTTTGATCCACCATTATAAAACATACATGGCCTTGTTGCCCATACTATATGATGTAATTGAATGTTGTAAAGGAGATAGTGTTCCATTTGATTGAACATGGAATCCTCACTAATGATTTTGTAAATGATTTTGATCTGTCTGTTTTAGGTACCTCTTCGTAACCTTGGTAACTAAGTTTCTCCAATATAAATATTTGTAATTTATTTCGGCCATCGCTTCCCTCTGACCTCACACATTAGGGGGCATTTGTTATACTGTGAAATGGCACTTCTCAGTCCGAGTACTAAAATTGAATGCGTCGGTACACAAAAGCAAATTATGGATAGAATTTTCCCAAAACCTATAGGTGAGCATGTGCCTTGATACATCTTACTCCTTCTAGTCTTTCCCATGTTTTTAATGAGATTAACTTGTAATCGTGACTATTTCCATTGTAGTTCATAGGTTGTTTGCGGTTATCCCTATAGGAAACCCGCGATTATATGATCACACTATGAATTTGTGGGTTTCCTTCACAGTCACGACTTGCCAATATACATACCTGCGATTACATTAAGCCAAAAATTTAAAAATAAAAACATGATTAGTTAGGGACAGTTGGGTTCGTAATCATAGAATCCCCAACATCCCTAACAATCTTAACCTTCGAAAATCCCTCTGATCACCAAGTATAAATAGAGGGGAGGGGAACTTTGAATATTTGGAGAAAGAGAACTCAGTTCCTTGGCTAGTAGAGGAGGGCTTGTCTCAGATAGATGTTGCATCAATCCTAGATTATAAAAAAAGAGTGATGTTATTCCACATTGTGTGTTGATGTTCTTACTTGTTATGATTTATTGAATTCATTGTCATCTATTTCTATATGAAATTGTAACATTCTATTCATATTAATGTAACAATTCAGATGTGTGTGTTAGATATCAATCTCTTTTTGCAGGTTGTTGATCATCTTGAAGCTTCTGGAGCATTTGGAGTGAAGGTTTAAATCTAGGACCAACCTTCATAAATAAGGTGCATAGGATTTATACCTCATTTCTCTCTCAAATTTATATATTGTTGTATGTCTGCAAGTTGAATATTTGTATGTTGGTGACCCCAAACCCTTAGATAATAAGGTATATTCTCTTGAAAAATACCTAGGCAGCAGGCGAACAGTGTTGCTGCCCCAAATTATGATGTAGGAGAAATAATCACCCACATACCAATCTCCCATGGCGGAGATTAGTGTATTTTCTCTACCAAATAATGTAGGGGCATCCCCTTTGAACATATTCTGGTACATCGACCCAATGAAATGGTCACATATGTCATAAATGCGGGGGGAAAAATTGTCATCCCAAAGAGTTGAACATTAGATGTGTACAGGAGGTGAAGTCCTTGTTTAATTCCATCCTACAGTCGAGAATGGAAATGTCGTACAAAATATATACATAACATAAGATGACAAGTAGAAAGAAGTCTTCCTGGATGCCATATTCTTCTGGTGTTTTTCAATGGCCTTCTTCATGCCAACTAAGAGAATTTGTGCCTAGTTGAAATATTCACCTGTAGTTAGGACATGATGAGCGAGGGGTTCCCATTGTGCTTTAAACACAATACAATTTGGTAGCCCATACAATACGCATAGCATTTCTTCTAATAGAGAGAACACCTCCCTAAACCAAGAGATGGGATAATATTTATCAGGTTTGGGGATGAACTCTACAGGGTTATCCATCCATAATTTTATCATCTCTTTAAAATTATACTAGGTCATGGAAGATTCAAGAAATTGAGCATTCAACAATTGTTGTGGTGAGTTGAGGGCATATGCTCTTGAAAAGACCTCAATGTAGAAAGATGGTAGTTGGGTCTGCATGTGATCCTCAAAATATTGGTCTTTGGGGTTTTCATAGTCAAGTGCCCCCTTAACCAGGTCTGTGTAGGGCATGAATTGAGGTCTGGCCCCTATAAAATGGACCTGGGACTTGCTTATATTAGTGTAAATTGTCTGGTCATGAACAATGAAGAAAAATCATCATTATCAAAGATGGAATAGATTCAAGATCAATCCAGGTAGTAGGTTTCTGACACTCGTCTGCTAGTGTCAGTAAAAATCCTGACATTAGGGTCCTTGTTCTTCAGCTCGTTCAGAGCATGATTAGACCTTGTAGTTCTTGACATATTTGTAGACTAGGAGGTAAATTCTGGTAAAAATTTGGCGATCATAATTAAAATTAACCCAAGGTAAAAATAGCAAAATTGAACTACCGAGAATTCGGAAATTTGAAAAACTTACCCATAGATAGCTTGAAAACAAGAGGATTCGTGGGCTCGGTGAAAAAAAATCAGAGTAAAATCTTTGCACAAGTAAAAATCGCAGGTTGAAATGGAGAACAAATCATAAAATTTGAATGATTTAAATTATCCAAGTCCAATGGAGAAATAGATCTACACTGTAGATTTCAAAAAAATTAGCGGTCGAGATTAGACCAGGAAACATAATTGCAGAGATAAACTTTCACCAATTTCTTGAATTTTTTTTCCGCAATCCGCATTGCAGGTTGCATGAATGCAGGGTGATATTTGGGACCAAAAATGGATTTTTTAGCTTCCACAATCCCCAATCTGCATTGTGGGTTGTGGAATTGCAGGAATGCAGTTTTGCAATTTTATTACTTATTGGTGGCAGGCAATAGGGATGCGCATGGTGCACAAGCAACAGAGACCAAGGAAGATTGCGCATGGCAAAGAAGTCAAAATGTGGTCGTTTTGGTTGTATTTTTGTAGTATTTGGTCTGAGTTAGTTAGAAAGATAGTTAGAAGTGGACCATTTTGTAAAGGTTCAAGCCTACAAAAGGATTTAGAAATGTAGTAGGAAGATATCTTGGATTTTGTTTTAAATCATATTTTTGGCATCTTTGGATAATTGGTCTTTGTATCTTCTATTTTGGTTTGAGGCAATCGACTAGCAGATGTATTGTGAGGAAGTATGGTGACCTGTGAAAGTAAATAAGATGAGAATGTTGCTGGGAATTCATTGTGTTATGTTGCGATGCGATTTATGATCTAATAAACATTAAAATGTGAATGTTGCAATTTGAATGAATGATGTGTTGCGATCTATTGTTTTAATTTTTTACTTATGATGAGAAGTCGTCTAATGATAAATGGGTTCTTGTGTGTCAATCTGTTTCTGCATAATGAACTGATGCGATGGTAGATATGATATAATGTTGAATGATTGATGTGATTAAACCTTGTTCTAATCTCTAGATAATAGTGCAATTGAAAAATACTAGTGCGCAAGTCCTCTTCCTTTCTGCGGAAACTTGGGTCTTGTATCTCTCCCTCGAACATCTCAGGAGAGACTTCATCTGCTTCGCAAGTGTTGTTGGAAAGGGTAAAACCTATCTAAGCCGGTGTTTAGGGAGGTCACGGTGAAAAGGGGTGTCGATAGTGTGTGAATCCCTTTCTACTGATAGTGTGTCAACAAATGGTTCCATTGATGGGACTATAGGGTGATAACAAAGAGGAAATGTTGTGGCATCCTATGAAACTGGAGATTTAGGAATGGTTTGATCAGAAGGCTCAAGAATTTATAGTAGAAGAAAACCAGAGTTCCAGATTGATGACAGAAGAGTGGCTAAGAAAACATATCTATTATAATACCCATGAATATTTATTCATCGAGTTCTCAATTATCTTGTATGAGAGGTTGGCGAAGCTAACCTACTAGAAAATAAATTTCCAAGGAGGTGAACCTACTGACTTGACCCCTGAATTGATCCAGCGGCTGAAAGAAGTAGACAACCGAGCATTAAGTGTTGTTGAAGTGTGGATTGACATCATATTGGAAGGATATATCACTGAGTTTGCTGTCGACAAAGTCAAATCCTATAGTGACGCAGAAAGTGAATTTTTTCAAGGACCAAGAGGCAGGTTTTTATTGTCTTTACAATTATTGATTAAGATGCTTATCTGTGAAAAGGGTATATTCAAGATAACATCCGATGAGAAGAGCTCTTGTGTGCGAAGGTTACAGGTACTGTGGAGAAGAGGGTTGGATGGAATGTTTGGGGTAGATGGGTGGGATTTATGATGAAACTGTGAGGGAAGTCGAGGAAGATTGTGGTTTTCTGTGAAGTGGGGTGAGGTTATGGCAAGAGAAGAGGCAGAGGACCAAGAAGAGTCCTATTGTGATTGGAACAAGAAACCACGATAGAATATCACAAGGGACTAAGCGACCCTACAGTGTTGAAGGAGATGAATAGGCTACGCCTGAGCCCAAGGAAGGAGAAACTCAAAGAAACAACATACCAACACCTCCTTTCCCTACGCCACATTCAGGAAGAAACACCAGATCATCACAAGATTTCCCGGTGTGTCATAGTAGCGGATCAACAAACACAGGAAGAAGGCCTAGAATGGAGGGAAATGATTTGAAATTGCCTTTGTTCCATGGGAATGAGACCAAAGATCCTCAGCAATATTGGTTTCTTTATGAACCGGTATGAACTGTGAAACAAGTCCAAGATGAAGATATCAAGAAGGGACATCTTGTGACAACTTTCTGAGGTCATGCACTAGATTGGTATATGAAGTTCGTAGAAGTTCCCATAGGGAATAAATAGAAGATGTTAACACAGATTCAGATTGGGTTGATTGAGGAATTCAGAAAACCTAAATCTGAGTTGCAATACATTACTGAATTGAAGGAAATTAAACAATATATGAACGAGTTGGTTTGGGACTTTGATCAACGATTCAAAACACTGATGGTGAAAGTTAGTTTCGAAATGAGCGACTTGTAACACAAAGAATGGTTCATCGCAACATTGGTATGACACATCAGAATTCCATTGATGCAGTAGAATATTGGGACACAAACCAAAGCTCTAGAAATTGCGATGAAGATGGATGCCTCACCAATGGGTGAAAATGGAGTTGGAGTGAACCATATCTAGTTGAATTTGATGAACTTGACGATTCAGTTATAGGATATTAAAAAGGGAAAATATAGTCACGAAGAGGTATTGTGTACGGGATGTCACACATAAGGACATAATAAGGATAAATGTCCAGATTTCAGTGATTACTTACATTCTTGTGCTCCAAATCCATTAAGTCAAGGTGGTTTAACCTGGTGTCACCTCTGTCGAACCTGAGGACATTGACATGAGGAATGCATGTATCTCCAAAAGGTAGTATCAAAAACTCCAAATTTGTTTTGTATTTTTTGTTGCTCTATTTGTCATGAGAAGAAGGATTGTAGAGTGCATGACTTGCTCCAAGAAAGGACAATGGACACATATTACATGAAGGGAGAAGAACACTGATCAATGGAAAGGCCGCCAGCACAGCAGCCACCACAGTTTGTGCAACCACAACCATAGTTCGTTCCAGCACAACCATAGTACAATTAGATGTAGTATGCTTTGCATCAACCATAGTATGTCTAGCCATAACAACAACAACTTAGTCAACCCCAGTATCAACCATAAGGAGGATTCCGAGGAGTTTGAATTGAGGTTTTGATTGAGAACCGGTGGAATGTTATAATTATGAAGTATTGAAACACTATCAACTCAATTTCCTGAATCTTCACTTATAATGCAACTACTGTACCACTATCGATCATACCATCGAAGATTGTCCATAGTTGATCGCAAAGTGGCAAGCAGAGAATACTCCACTAGCACTGAACCAGAATCAAAATGTGAACTAGAATGCAAACTAACATGTAGAGACACCACAAAATCAGAACCAAGGTCTAACAATCAGGAGAATTTTGGCGGAATCCAGGACTCAACCTGCATATTTTGGAGTCATTACGTGTGGAGGTGCGATGACGAGGGATGATGGTCCAATCCCACAAGTTTGATTGGAGGCTCGAGAAAAGGTGCAGTTTGATGTCGACTGTAACACCCCAGTTTTGACCCCATTTGCATTAAAATGTATATGATGTATATATTGTAATTAATCGTGGTGTGGAGCTAAAGGAAAAAGCCCCACCATCAATTTAATTGTTTTATGTTTCGGAGATTAAAATCGTTGCCGATGGTATATCGTGCTATCTGACACATATTAATTTTGGCATCATGTAAACATGGATTTTAATTAAAAGACCCATAACCAACTATGTCAATGCGACCATAATGAAAAGGGAATTATTTTACTAAGGGTAAGGGGGGAATTATCTAACCCTTGGGATCCATTGGGGAAAAGCCAAGTGTAAATTGATGAACCCATTTAGCTCTCACCCACCTTTTGTCTCACTCACCTTTCCTTGTCTCATTCAATTACCAAATTAAAGCCTTGATGTTTGTTGGGGGCAGTTATTGCATGGAAAGTGGTGTGTGGCAGGACTGTCAGTCCTTGCCCACACGCACACTCCACCAGGGAGCTCATTCACCCTCACGTGGGTAGGAAGAGAGGAAGACCCCCATTCTTCCATTTTTTTGTTCTCATGCAGAGATGGCTATTTTCTCTCCTCACACATAGGTTTTGGGATTTTTCTCATGCAGATAATTGGGAGAGCTGCCTTACGTTCACGATTTTCCTGTGTGTAAATCTCGTTTTTGGATTTTTCTGTGTGAAGTCACTTTGCAGGTTTTGTGGGTTTGTGTATATCAATCCATCTCCATGCTGAGAGTTTGTTTCGTCTGATTCCCTTCCTGATCGAGCTATGTCTCTCCTGTTGTTTTCAGTGGAGGAATTGTGGTTGTTGTTTTCCCCACGAGTGTGGGTTGTTGCTGAGTTGTTTTGGACATGTTAGGGCCAAGAAAAACTTTGGGATTTCCTTGCTCAATTTGAGTTGGGTATCACCAATTTGGCTGCAGTGATGTTTCCCTTTTTATTTCCCAGGGCTGAGAATTGCCCGATTTTTCTGTGTGTATGCAGTGGTTGGTATTTGGATAGTTTTGGAGTGGGAATGAAGGCTTGGTCTGCTTGATAAAATTGGTGTGCTTGGGAGCCTCATAGACAGAGCTAGAGGGTTGGATTTCTTCTCCACACCCCATGAATAGCACTGGAAGGGAAGTCAGGGCTTGAGGAATTGTGCAGCAGAGAAGGGACTGATTCCTTGTGTTGGGAGTGTGTGGATGTCCTAGAAGTCAGGCTAGTTCTAATGTAGGTGTCCTTAGCTCTTCAATGAGCCGACTAGCTTAGTAGTCATATTTTGCTAGCTCCTGGATAGCCTGATAAACCAACTGTGTTGGCTTGGTTGAATTTTGTGGTATCCTTTGCTATGTGTGAGCTTGCTTAGTTTCCTTATCCCTTGTGGGAATCATGCCCATCTTGGGGGTGGCAGTGTTGCTCAGAGATTAAGGAGCACACTAGTCTATGGTTGGGTGGAACATTATAGTGATGTAGCTGGTTGCAGGATGAATTCTTCATAAGATAAGTATTCTTGTATATTTCATCTCTGCAATTGTATTTGATGTTTAATGAAAATGATGAACATGCTAAATGCTTGAATGTATGGTTTTTCTTCCGCTGTATGGTAATAATGTATGCATGTTTTAGTTCAAAGCATTTCATTTTCCGTTATTATGTTCATGGGGCTGGTTTCCTGGATAGATAGTATGTCGGTAGCATCCTCTTCACCGGTCAGACGGTCGGCGACATTACATTGACACTCAGAAGGATATGTTCTTTGATGTAATAGACACCATGAAAAGGGATACAGGTAAGTTTCCCATATATGAAATGTCACATGTTTTTTATTAAACACTAGTAGCAAGGACATCACGAAAGAATGGTGCATTGAAAAGTTTCTTCGAAAGTTTTTTGTCGCTAGAAAAATATCCTAATGCACTAGATGAGATCGCAAGTCTGCTATATCGACCAGAGAAAGGTAGATTGGACTCCGTTTTGAACTCCTTGCACAAGAAGAAAACCGGAAGGGAGATGAGGATCAATGTCCAAATTGGTGACGTGGACTCGGTTATTCTGGATCTAGGATTAGATGTAAACATTTTTACAAAGAATACATTGGAGAATATGGGGAAACCATAGTTGGTTTGGTCCCCTATACAACTACGGCTGGCGAGTCTGGCAAGAGTGTCACCAATTGGGTGAGTACTGCGCTTACTGGTGGAAGTATGAGGAATGAATACGTATGAAGATTTTGATGTTATCGAAATCATCGATGAAGGAAACTCATATACTGCACTACTGAGGATTGGGTGGGATAATGAAACCCTGGTGGTGATAAACTTTAAGAAGCGAGTATGAATTTTGCGAACATTGACATAAGATTCATAGCCCCATTCGATCCAAGCGAAGGAAGAAATATGTCAAACTAGTCAAGGAGGAAGACATACAAGGATAGGACCATGCATACAACATTTCAGAGGATTATTTCCATCTTGATATAGATGAAGAGTTGGGATGGTGAATTTTGAGCTCTGCATCATCGGATTTTGATGATGTGTTAGAAAATTCGCAGAATCAACTACACGAGGTGTCGATCCAGACATGTGGATGGGTCACTCAGTCACTAAACTGGATTGCTACGAATTTTATTGATCTACCGACGTATGAAGGGCTACCTAATTCGACTAAGTTTATTGATGAATTTGAAGACAAGGTATTGAAACCTCAACGGTTATTGGCATTGGAGGAAGCACTAAAAGCTACTCTTGCGAGATTGTGGGCGGCGCATAAGAAGTCAATCGGTGGGTGGTTGATATGTCGTAGATTGATGGAAGTTTGCTTTGGAGAAATATAACACTATCAAGTCGAGCAATATGATGGATAGAATGATCCTAATGACCATTTAGTCGCATGTCAGACCCTGTGGGTATCACGACCAAAGGACGAGTGGGTACATGCTTTTGTACACACCTTGGATGAAATGCCAGAACAGTGGTATGTATCAACATAACTCCAAAGGGATATTACAACATGGGAAGAATTGACGATTTGTTTCATCCACAATTCCAGGTTTGCAGATGTTGATGCAGTGATTCATGGTGCACTTCAGCACATCCGTGATGTCATATTGAAGATAATTCCAGTCTCATTTCCTATGGAATTGCATCAGATACCAATGATACAGTCGATGATGTAGTGTTACAATGTAACAAGAGGACCTGATGACGGGGATGATCCAAGAAATATCAATATTATAGAATCTAAAGGAAGTTAGGATATCATAGCACCAGAGATACTGATAGACAAGGTTCACCAACCATTGAAGATTCAGAAGGTCAACATTGGAACAAAGGAGGAATCGAAGTTCACCAATATTGGATATTATTGGGATGAAGCGACTGTGGAAAATATTGTCGATCTGTTGCATGAGTTCCAAGCTTTGTTTCTGACCAAATTATTTGAATTGAAATGGATTCTCGGAGACTTGGGAGAAATGAAAATACCACTAAAACCAAATGTGAAGCCGGTAAAGCAACGTCCGTATCGCCCGAATCCCTGATACAATGAGCGAGTGAAGGATGAACTTGATAGAATGTTGGATGCTAGAATAATTGAACCCATGGAAGAATCAAAATGGATCATTCCAATGGTTGTTTAAGATAAAAAGCAGGAAAAGTCCAGATCTGTGTTGATCTTCGAAAGCTAAATGACGCATGCCTTTATCATTTTTTCCCTACACCATTTATTGATGAGGTGTTGGAAGGTGTAGTTGGAAAAGAGGTCTATTCGTTCACAAATGACTTTTCAGGATATCATCATATCAATATTGCAAAGGAATATCGGCATAAGATGGATTTTGTAGCTGAATGGGGATGCTTTCAGCACATGGTGATGCCATTTGGCCTCAAGAATGCACCTGCGATATTCTCAAGGATCGTCGTTGCTGCGTTTAAGGAATTCATTCAAAAATTATTGGTGGTATACATGGATGATTGGATTGTCTATGGACTGGTAAAATACCATATTTCCAACTTGCGATTGATGTTTGAGAGATGTTGAAAACACAAGATTGTACTGAATCTGTGGAAGCACATATTCTGTGCGGCATTTGGTAGGAAGGAATGTTAGTGGATCCCGCTAAGATTGCAATAATTGTTAATTTTCCTCCACCAACGAATGTGAAGCATCTTAGAACGTGGGGCCATACATGATGATATCGCAAGCTCATAAGGGGATATGCATCGATTACTGCGCCAATGGAGAAGCTTTTAAAGAAGGATGTGAAGGTTGAATGGATCCATGAGTGTCAAGGGAGTCTCAACACCCTCAAGAAGAAAATGGTCATGGTGCCGATATTGATCTTTTTAGACTAGACAAAGGAATTTCACATCCATGTCGATGCATCATTAGTTGCATTAGGGGTCATCTTGGTGTAGCCAAGAGAAGGAATGATTGATCATCCAATCACTTTCGCAAGCCAAAAGTTGTCGTCTGCGGAAAGGAACTACATGATGATAGAGGGAGCAGGATTGACAATGGTGTATGTTTTGTAGAAGTTTCGCCACTATCTATTAGGGGGACACTTCAAGATGTTCACTGATAATTCCACATTGAAGTGCCTGGTCAACAAGCCTGTGTTGGGGGGAAAGATATGCCGATGGTTGCTACTCTTCCAAGAGTTTGATTTCTAGATCATCATGATGCCGGGTCAATTGAATGCCGAAATTGATCACATGTCAAGGATCGAGACAGGCGAAGAACAGAGCAAAATCGAGGATGGATTGATTGATGCACAATTATTTAAAATTGGTATGGTTGATGACCATTATGAGCAGATTATTCAATTTTTGTCAATAGGAAAAGCTCAGAATGATTTTCATACGAGTCAGAAGAAGTAATTAGTAGCTCGCGGTGCCTATTTTTAGCTTATCATAGGACAACTCTACAAGATGGGACCATATGATATTCTGCGTCGATATGTATTACTGCATGAGCAAGAAAGGATTTTGGCCAAAGCACATGGTGGAGTTGCAGGAGGACACTACAAAGGTCACACAAAAACCAATAAGATACCCCGAGTTGGCCTCTGGTGTCCAATTATGCATAATGACACAAAAAATTATGCAAAGAGTTGAGATGATAGTCAAAGGATGGGGAAGATATCATGATAGGGTGATATTCTTTTAGTACCTCAGGTAACGCTGCAGCCATTTGATAAATGGGCAATGGATTTTGTGGGACCCATTAATCCACTGGGAAAGAGGATGGGTGCACAATACATTATCAAAATGACATACTATCTCACTAGATGGTCGAAAGTAGTACCAGTGATAGATTATATTGCTATGAATGCAGCAAGGTTCCTATTCAATAATGCCGTTGCTCAGTTTGGTTGTCCTGAGATATTGATGAGCATCCAAGGGAGTCACTTCATTAATCGAACTATTAGTGCAATGAAGGAGGAAGTCTAGATTCATCATAGGAAGATCACTCCCTATCATCCTCAAGGAAATGGAACAGTCAAAGCATTCAATTAGGTGTTGGAGCATGCGTTAACAAAGGTATGTAACACAAGTTGCGATGATTGGGACTTGAAAATTCCTATGATATTATGGGCCTACAGGATGACGTGCAATAGGGTGATAGGGAAGACACCCTTCAAGATGGTTTATGGCCAAGAGGCGGTGATGACAATGAAGTACATCATTCCCAGGCTACGCATTGCAGAAGCGACTTGTATGAGTGATGAAGGAGCATTGGAAGGGCGACTAACGTGGTTGGTGGAAATGGAGGAAGATTGATTCATCACCGTGTTTCATCAACAAGTTGAAAAGGATCAATAGAAATCATATCATGATCGACATATCAAGGAAAATTATTTTAAATAAGGTGACATGGTGCTACTTTATGAAAACAAGTTCGCAAAGCATTCGAGTAAGTTACAAATGAATTGGTTAGGTCCATATCTGATTCATTGTATCATCAATGGAGGCGCGCTGCAGTTACAACATCTATATGGAGTAGTGACGCCTAAGTTAGTGAATGGAAGCTGGATAAATCCCTATCAGGATAACCAGGTGAGGCACAATGCTTAAGAAGTTGCGCAAGGAAAAAAATGGGTAAGGTATTATGTAGAGGAGGTCATCACAGAGAAGAAGGTCGCATGAGAAGAACAAATGTAGAAGTTGCACCAGGAGGGAAGCTTGGTGATATCAAGCAAGGTCCGATAGGGTCATAGAGAGCAATAAATGAGGAATTTGAACCCGTTAAGAGGTGATGCAAGTGGATTAGACATGCATTTAAGGGGAATTATACCGATGGATTTGCATAATCAACAACGGATTTGGTCGATCGTTGGAGGATTTGGTTGTGATGATTCAAAATAATTCGCACAAGTGCTTTCAAGCTATAAGAATCGACAGAGTTTCATACACCATTGTGATAGTTGAGCCGATCAAGAGTGAAGAGATTTAGTAGAGCATAACGTAGAGAGATTGTGCAAGCGAAAGAGGTGCAACAATGGCTCAATTTATTTCGAGTGGTAGTGTTCATGATTCCCTACCAGTAATGATTCTGATTGTAGAAGAAAAACCAAATATAGAAGAAGAATTTCCATGCATTTTTAGGAAGAAGAGGGGTGCACATTGCCCCAAGTCGCCCTCACAGAAGAAGAGGACCATGAGAAGTTATACCAAGGCGGAATTCGAAGCAGCAACACCAGACGAGCCTTTGAAAAAAGGAGGAGAAGATTCCATGGACAGAAAGGGGGCGATGATTGCTAACATCTCCAGATATGTTCCTCCATGCAAGGCCGACATACCACAAGTAAAATTGACGAAGAACCAGTGGTATCCAATTAGGATACTGAAAACGTCGAAAGGAGTGCACATCACAATGAACATTGTGCCCTTCTTGATGGAGATGACCTACAATGATCACGATATTTTGGAATACTCAAAATTCACATCATAACCATATGAGTCACAGAAGCAGGGTGCTGGAGGATTGGTTGTTCGCATGCCACAATAGTGGGCGATGGGATTGTAGTGGTAGGGGCTATTAGGCCTCACTCATATGCCGCACTTTAGATGACCAATAGAGGCCAACACATCTGTGAAGCAATTATTGGCTTGATTCCATGGAGGATACTTTTGGCTTGATACCAAGGTACAATCACAATGGAATTGATTTTTCACACCACTGGGTTTCCTATGAAGGGTGCTGACTCCTCGTAGTACTTTCATAGCAAGGATAAAGACAAGATACTCACAACCAAGTTGAAGAAGAAATATGATGTCGTACAAGATAAATGAGTGTATGTTATTAGCACCATTAACGACTGATCCGTTCAAGTCATAGCTAAGATATTGGCTGTGAAAATGGTAGGGAAGAACATGTTGAACCAATGTGTGCCTGGAGTCATCGTGTGTGCAGAGTAGTGTGTCGAGGATGTCCAATTGAACTGGTCACTATTTTTATTGAATCAAATCACAAAGGACGCGATGTTGGTCCAAGAAGGTAAGTGACCTTTTACTTATTCATGGTTTCTCATCTTAATTGCACTCATAGGATGGATGGATCGCACACACTATCAGGGCATGGATGTGGAAGTCACCCAAGTATGCGGGGGCACAAGATATCAGAACTTGTGGTGGGTTAATCAGAGGGAGTGACAGATTGATTACTCTATCCAATTTTATTTATATTGGGATGTGTTGCGTGATGCAACAGGAAATTTTCCATGCCTCTTTGGGGTGGTGGCAAAAAAATATAGAAGGATCGCAAGCTTTGCGATGGGACCACACACTATTCATTTTAAGGCACACTCAGATGGTGAGAAGCAATGGCTTACCACTTGGTACAAACTGACTGATGAAAAACTCAATGCTATCATTGTTGAATGGCCTGATGAGTGGAAAGTCTTGGTAAGTATAGAGGACTTGTCAGATACTGAGGCGGGTACCCCAACCGACGCACCAGTAGAACAAGCGCCAGTGCATGAAAGAGAAAAGGAATCACAGGAGGAGTCATCCAAGACTTTGAAGGACTTGGAGTTAGAACAACAGTTTGAAGAAGAAAGAACAAAGTGGAGATATGATCAGGGCAAAGGAAGCAACAACCTAATGATGGCGGATGACCAGGTGAGTCGCATTCTAGTTGTTATCACCACTACAACCACTGTGAGTGAGGCACAGTTGAAAGAAAACTCGACTGAATTTCTCCATGAGGTAAAGAATTTGTTGCAATCTTTAACAAATGCAGTATTATAAAAGATGCCACAAGTGGACGTGCTGCAGAGAGCAACGGAGCTGTGTACAAGGAAGAGAGTTAGAATTAGGCAGATTCCACCGAGTGTGCTGGATTTTGGTAGTGAGGATGTTAATGCGATGGTGAAATAGTTCAATGCAATCACTCTCGATGTAAACAAGTTGCCAACACATATTCTTGTACGGTTGCAGAAGACTGCGAGGTGAGGAGCTCCCCGATAGGGAAGCAATAATAGGTGATCATTTGGTGAAGTTGCAAGAAGGAAATGGAAAAGGAAGAAATAGAGCACATGATGAAGGAATAATAAGTATATATAATGACAAAGGTGAAGGCCTTGGATGATAAAGAGCGACCAAATAAATCCATTGTAGCCGCATGTCAGGAAATGCCTAACATCACCGAGGAGATGTTTATGGAGACAAAGATTATACGGCTTGGATAAATTATCATAGATATGAAGAAAGAGAATTAGGAGCTGTAGGAACACACAGTTCCCAGTACACCACCAGAGAAGATCATAGAGAAAAAGGGGAAGATCGAGGATGCGACTTCCCAAATTGAAGATTGCGAGAAGATGACCAAGACATTGGCGGATGAAACCGCACAATTCTGGATGAGTGTGGTCCAAGATGAGAAACTGCAGTAGTTAAGTGCAAAAATTCATGAGGCAGAGGTACAGTTAACATCAATGCGGGCATCCCTAAAAATGATGCCACCCATAATGCAGGTGAGTAAGGCAAAGTAGTTGAAGGCACTTAAGTAGAGAGTGAGAAAAGCATGGGAGAGACATTAGCACCACACAAATCAGCTGGATGAATTCTAGAATATTGGTGAGCAGTTGGAAATGAAGGATGCCAATGCACTATAAACTACGTAGGAGAGTCTCAAATAGGTGGTTGGAAATATTGCAAAAAACCCGACAGAGCAGAATACAGAGGATTGTGCAGAAATCAACATACGGATAAAGGAAGCGGTCGATGAAGTCCAAAAGGAATATGGCAACTTCAAGATCAAGATCATCGCATACATAGTATTTAGCTGACGTTGTTCAAGGATGAGCTACAATTTTGTGTTGGGGTCCTGTTGGTAGGAGATAGGGATGCACATGGTGTACAAGGGAAATAGACCAAGGAAGATTGCACAAGGCAAAGAATTTGACAAGTGGTCGACTTGGTTGTATTTTTGTAGTTTTTGGTCTGAGTTAGTTAGAAAGATAGTTAGACGTGGCCCATTTTGTAAAGGCACAAGACTATAAAAGGGTTTAGAAATGTAGTAGGAATATATCTTGGATTTTGTCTTAAATAATATTTTTGGCATCTTTGGATAATCAATCTTTGTATCTGCTATTTCGGTCTGAGGCTATCGACCATGATATATAATGTGAAGAAGTATGGTGACCCGTGAAAGTAAGTAAGATGAGAATGTTGTTGGGAATTCATTGTGTTATGTTGCGATACAATTTATGATATGATAAATGTTAAATTGTGAATGTTGCAATATGAATGAATTATGTGTTATGATCTAATGTTTTAATGTTTACTTATGATGAGAAGTCTTCGCATGATAAATGTATTCTTGTGTTTCGGTTTGTTTATACATAATGAGCTGATGTGATGGTAGATCCGATATAATGTTGAATGATTGATGAGATTAAACCTTGTTCTAAATCTTTGGATAATAGTGCGACTGAAAAACACTAGTGCGCAAGTCCTCTTCCTTTCTGCGGAAACTTGGTTCCTAAATCTCTCCTCGAACATCTCTGGCGAGACTTCATCTACTTCGCAAATGTTGGTGAACAATGTAAAACCTATCTAGCCCGATGTTTAGGGAGGTCACTGTGAAAAGGGGCGTCAACAGTGTGTGAATTGTTGTTGACTGATAGTGTGTCAACACTTATTGATTTTTCAATTTCCACAATCTATATTGCATGTTGCGGGAATGCAGAACCAAAAATTGACATTTTATTCATGAAACAGTTTTTTGACATCCGCAATGCACATTTGCGGGTTGCAGAAAGTCAAACACAACAATATAAAAGGAATTTCCAATATCCGTAATCCACATTTGTGGGTTGCATATTGTGGGAAAACAATTTTCAAAACCTCCAAAAAAGGAACTTCTACTATCCACATTGCAGATTGCAGAATGGGGGTTGCGGAAAAACAAAAATAACAAGCAAAAGGGATTGCTTCTGTAATCCACAAAACCAAAAAAAAACTAGGCTTTGATGCAATTTATTAAAAAAACAAAACATAGTGCTTAGATTAAGCATTACTAAGACCCCATAAGCAAAAATCATAACCTTAGAGGTTACCTTAGTGAATAAATGGGGTTCCCATTTCAGTAGCTGAAATGGGATATGTTGTTGTCAACAAAAAATGGCGTCTTGATGGGTGAAGCAATTATCTTTGCACAAATCAACTTAGGAATTTTAAACGAGACATGTCAGTTAGAAAAATATTTAATTTTATAATCAACAGTGGGTTCATAAGAGTACAACCGGATCTTCTATAAGTACTTTTACATAATTTCCATGTTCCCAGCCAAAATCACTGTTAATGATGCTCAACAGACAAAAGAGTCTCAAAAGAAATAAGGTATCCCTGTAAGCAAGATGCTAGAAGAGGAGGGCAGTTTATTATAAACCTATGGGAAAACTTTGAACTATTTCAAGACCATCAAACAAGTAACCACCTTGAATGAAAATTGTTTATTAGTGATTTTATTCATCAACATATACACATATTTATTATACACAAAAATACATATATATATTATTTTTTATTTTATTTTAAGAAACATAAGAAACAATAACTTAGTTGAAACAAGACCGTTGCCCTGGTAAGGTGCAATGCCATACACAAATCCTACCTGGAAACTAAAAAAGCTAGCTCTATTAGGAGACTCGTCTTTTAGTTTTTACACTAAAAACAATTACCATGTCTTGGTAACCACCTGTTAGTAATTCTAGTCCAAAGTACGACCCATGAACGTGGTCAAGTTGGCTTGTGATAAGACCCCCTTTCATTTAATACAACCAGTTGCATTTAAAAACAAACAAAAAAATTAGTTACAATGCAAATTGCAAGCCATTACCTTGACTTGGTAACCATCTAGTGGTAATATCATTCATTGAACATCTCTATGAACATGATAGGCAGGCTTGTGATAAGACCCCCTATCTTGCAATTCACAATTATTTAGGTGAAATTTTATTTAATTTCAAGGTGATCAAGGTGAGATCAGAAAAGAACCAAGGTTGAGGAGGCTATAAATATTTACTGCCAATCACCCATGAGACATATGATAGGAATTCCAAACTAATCCTAAAGAATGAATCATCATTATGATAGTTAATAAGGATGGTGATTCTAGGAGGGAAAGACTCAATTTTAAAGAGTTAGCACAGGTATTTGATTGTGTCCCCATGAAATCACTAGTTTAGATATAAGTTGAGTAAAGGTATTCTGACATATCCAACTTGAAATTTCTCAGTCAGAAATATTTAAGATGAACTAATCACCAGCTGCAACCAATTGCTGTGACAATACCATGTTTTGTGAAAAAAATAAAACAAAAGAAAAACTCAATAAAAAATAAAATAAACTTGGATAAACTAATCAAAGGAAACAAACCTATGTACAGATAAGCAAACGCTTACCTCAAATAAGTACTTTTTGAGGAGTTGGATGTTCACTATACAGGCCTCAGGGAAACCTTCTATTGTCTATAACCAGACAGTACCAGAGCCAAGATTTTATGTAATAGTGAATGGCCCTAACCACAAACAATGAAACTTGGTATAGTCATTCTTGTCTTTGTGGGGTTTGTCCCATTTCAGTACTAGATCCCCAGCCTGAAAATTTCGGTCGGTCAAAAACTTCTCATTAGACCACCTCTTAACCAATTGTTGATGTTGATGCAATTTGTTTCTAGATTTCTCTCTCTGTCTCTCTCTTATTTTACTTTAATCAATGCATCAATTTAATTTTGAAGAGGAGAGAATCCACCATTTGTGAGAACGATTGGGATAATTGCAATGATAGAAGGAGTAGGTTTGATGGTAGGACAAATTCCTTGCCATAAACAAGGTAGTAAGGAGATTTCCCAATGGAAACTTTAGGAGTGATACTATCTACCCATAGGGAATTAAAGATATTAGTGTGCCAGTCCTTATGGTGTGTAGCCATAGTTTTCTTTAAGATGGTGATCAATTTTTTATCGGAAGATTATGCTATTCCATTCCCTTAGGGATAATAGTTTGTAGAATACCTCACTTTGATTCCCTTTTCAAGGGAATATTGAGTAATATCAATGGAATTAAAATAAGATGCATTATCAAAGACCAAAGACTCATGGAATCCAAACCTAGTGACAATATTAATCTAAAAAATATACAATTGAGTTTGTATTATCAACTATGAGGTGAATTGCTTCTACCCACCTAGTAAAGTATTCTATTGCAGTTAAGATATACTTATGGTATAAATAAGAGGGAGGAGTAATAGGGACAACAAAATCCAGTCCCCGTTGCTAAAATGGAAACACATCTCTAGCATGATTCACATTTTCGGAAAAGGTGTGTGCATATTTAAACAATGTAGGCCAGTAGTAAACAACTCTCAAAACCTTTTGTGCCGTTGTTTCTCCTGAAAAGTGTCCTCCTGTAGGTCCTGCATGCATTTCAAATAGAATATTGGTAGCTTCTGTCTTTTCTAAACATATGAGGAAAACACCATCATAATTCTTTGGGAAAAGCACATTATCATTGAAATGGTAAGGTGATGCCTTTAACCTTAAAGTCTTATGCTTCTTAAAATCAAAGGTCAGATGATCATGCCCATGAGTAAGATAAAACTTGATATCATCATACCATTCAGAAGACGGAACAGAAATAACATTAACTGTGTATTTAGACATATATTCTTTTTGTATCCATTGTTGTTCTTGATCTGGATCATTTGATTGGGATGCTAGTAGGAAAAATCCTTTCCCTTTGACAATTCTAGAAGTATTGATCTCCAAATCATATTCCTGAAGCAAAGTCATCCAACGGGCTCGCTTCTCTCCTAACTCTTTCTGAATGAGGACATTTCTTATGGTTGCATAGGGGACAATCACCTTCATTTTAGATTTCAATAAGTAAGCCCTAAAATGTTTGATAGACTTATAAATAGCGTAGGATTATTTATCAATATGTGAATAGTTTAATTCAACTCGTTTAAATGTGGAGCTCATGAACGAAATAAGGATATCTATGTCCTTTGCTCGTTTCTGAGTCAAAAAAACAACATAAGAAAAGTCAATGGAAAAAGTGTACAAAATGAAATCCTTGTAAAAATAAGGGGACATTAATGCAGGAGATTCAACAATAGATTTCCTAATCTTGATAAATGCATCCTTTTGAACATCAGACCATTTAAATAAAGCATCATTTTTAATCAAATATTGCAATGCCCTAACAATTTGGGCAAAATTTGGCACAAATCTCCTCACAAAATTGATCTTACCAAGAAAAGATTGCATGACCTTCTTTGAACATGGGAGCCCAATTTTTGAAATGGCATATGTCCTTTCAGGGTCAATTATCATTCCATACTTGGAAACAATAAATCCCACAAGCTTACCTTTTGTAACTGCAAAAATTGACTTCTTAGGTTTCAAATAAATTCCATACTTTCTGCATATTTCAAAAACCTATCTTAGTGTAAATAGATGATCACGCCATTTATTTGAATAAATTGTTATGTCATCCAAATAAACAACAACAAAATTTTGCATCAAACCTCTAAAGTCTATATCCATAGCTCTTTGGAATGTTGCACCAACGTTGTTCAATCCGAACGGAATTCTTCTGTAGGAAAATATGCCCCAAGGTGTTTTGAAAGAAGTCTTATATGATCGAAGGATGTGACCAATACCTGATTATAACTAGAGAAACCATCCAACAGGGAAAACATTTCTCCACCTGCAACCCTTTGCAATATATGTTCCATTGTAGGAACATCGTAATTGTCTTTTTCGGATGCTTTATTTAAATTTCAGCAATCTACACACATCCTTATTTCTCCATTCTTCTTGTAGATGGGGAATAAGTTAGAGATACAATGTGTATGTCTTACTAGAAAAATAATCCTAGATTTCAACAGTTTCTCAAGTTCCTTTTTAATGGATGGTTCAATATGGGGGTGCATCTTTCTCAACTTCTATTGATAGGGTTTTATATCAAGCTTCAAAGGGATGTTATGTTGCATGATATTTATGTCAAAAGTTTTAAAATCATCATATGTCCATGCAAACACATCTTTGAAATATTTGTAGAGTTTAATTAAATCCTTGTCTTCTTCTTGAGAACACCTATTCCATATGTTGATAACTTGAGGATTCTACTCATTTTCAAGATTTACATTTTTAAAATTGAGGGAAGAACCATGTCTTGTATTTAGGGTTACCCTTGAATTTATACTGCAAGTCATAATACTTCTCTATATTTATAACCAACTTGGGGATAAGATTGGAAGGGATATTATGGTCAGATAATGACTTGTCATGTTCAACCTCGTCTATGGATATGCCCTTAAAGGTATCCTGGGCTGCTAAAAAATCTAAAATTTGCAGGTCATCATAAAACACCTTCCAACTTGTCACATGATCAAGGATAGAGGGTTTGTACATAAGTTCAATGGAAAAAGTGTTAGGGGAGATACCTTCTAGGGGAATGAGCTTGGATGCGGTATTGGCTAATAGATCTGCATCAAATTTTTGTGATATGGGGACAAATTTGATGTTGAAAGCTTTAAAAGAATGAGCCATGTTCCTAACCAATTTCTGATAATTAAGAAAATGAGGTGATAAGTAACAGATCTTGTTCCTTTCCTACTTGAAAATGATCTCAGAGTCACCATAGCATTCTATCACTTGAGCACGTAGATCAATTGCTTTCCTAAGTCCCTATACAAGAGCCTCATATTCAAAAATATTATTTGTACATTCAAACTCAAGTTGATAAGCAATCATCATTTTGGTTCCTTTTGGATCTATTAGTACATAACTTGCACTAGCACCATCCTTGTCTATAGATCAATACAAAACAAATTACAAGAAGATAAATCTAACATAAAATTTGTATTGACATTGTATACATTATGGACAATGGTACCAGTGAATGGGACAACTGTGCAATTATTGATTTCAGACAAATTATCAACATCCTCAATAGGGGAGGAATCAACAGGAAAATTTCCAAATAAAGAATCAAAGTTATAATGTTCTATGCATGAGCTAAAGAAAACAACATGTTCACTAGGGTCATTAATATCATTATCTGTTTGCTTCATAAAAGTTTCCCTTACAATCTTGATCTGGTTACACCTTGCATTGTAAGGCAGCCACAAATGGGACCAATCAATAGCGAAATAGCCATTTAATTTTTCTGACCAATCCCTGCTCAACAACATACCATAAGTTTAAGGGACATCAACAACAACAATGCCAACTGTCTGATGAATCCTAGGGTCTACATATAATGTCAAGAGGACATTCTTTAATTCCCCTACCAGCTTAACTCTTGATTTGTCCAGTTGGATTATTTGGGTGGGACAAGGTTCCCATGTTTCATTCATTTTCTTACAGATAGATACTGACATGACATTAGAAGATGATCCTGAATCTATCATACAATTATGGGCATTTCTATTGAAAATTTCAAAAGTAAGTAAGAAAGGTGGGATCCTTTTCATACTAGGCTTCTGATTATCAGGCTTTCCACAGGATTCTAAGGTATTTTTTTGAATTTACCTAGATTTATTCAAAATCATATTCTTAGGAAAAATTTCCCTTATAGAAATTATTTTTAGAAGTTCAAACAAATAAATATTATCTTTAGCCTTTTTTAGATCATCAACCAAATTGTATTCAATTTCAGGAATTACCTTTTCTCTTGGGACAATTACTTTACCTGTATTAGGAGTGGATGCTGATGGTGGAGTTTCCCATGATGTTTGAACTTTACCTCTGGTATTATAAGAGTGTTGTATGTCAAAGATGGCTTCATATTCATCCTATTCTTCTTCCATGGGTAATTTTGAAAAATAGTTAATAATGTTCAGGTGTTGATCTTGTTCTTCATCAGGAGGTATAGAATCTATAGTTCCTTGAGAACTATCTCTACTGTCATGATAAAAAGTTTGAGATCTAGTAGTTAGGGACTTAAAAATAGATAAAATATTGTTGGAATTCAATGTTTCTTCAAGGTTCGAAGGAGGTTGATTTCAAGGAGGCTGGTAAGGTCTCCTGAGAGGTGGCCTTGCCAAACCTCTATTATTTGCTTTATTTTACGTATTAGTCCTTTTTAGGTCCACCGTGTCTTTAGAAATATTTTGTAATAACTTCTTCATGTTTTCCATCTCATAAGGGTCCTTGGCTTGGTATGTGGGTTTGGGAAAATTTTCTTTCCTTTTACAAGATCTATAAGGTTGATTCGATTGAGCATTTGGACTGTACTTCATGTAGAACATGTCTTTCTCTACTAAAATGGCTTCTGAAAAATATTCTTGTAGAGTAGTTTTTTGTTCCATTTTAACCCACATAGCGATGGGAGTAGGAAGACTGTTAATATAGCTGTAAGCAACCAATAATCCCCCCATAGGAAGAACATTGGTAGGGATCCTATTCTTCAAACAAGAAAACCTTTGGTTAAAATCCTCCACTTTCTCTTTTCCCTTTATCCTCAAAGAGGATAGATCCATGACAAGATCTTCAGGGGTAATGTCATCCCCAAACTTAGAAATAGCTTCTCAAACTCATCCCAAGAGTTGATAGACCCAGACTCTAAGGAAAAGCACAAAGTGGAAGTTTGTCCTTCAAAGGAATAGGGGAATAATCTACATAATATGTACTCATGTACCACATTTCATAATCGAATGGCTTGCATAAACATTTTACTATGATCCTCAATAGGGAATCTTTCATATGGGCTGAATTTAGGGATCCAATTCTCAGGATTCTTAGAGGCAATTTATGTTGTTTCCTAGGGACAAAGACTGCATCTTGATCTATCCAAGTTCAGTTTTGTTGCTTATCCTTTGGTCTCTCTTATGAGGAAGAGGATGTTTTACTATCTAAGGTTTCCTTAGATGATGAGGAACATGATACAGGAGGTGTAGGTGGTGGTCCACCAGATTGAATGTTGGGACGTGGATATGCTTGAGGGTGTTATGTCTGTTTAAACAATAGATCTGTTTGGATATGAGGGATTAATCCATGTTCAATGGTGTTTTGAGTGCTTGTGCTAACATGCGAGTTATGAGTTAAATGAGTTAGGGACAAAGTGTCTCCGAGGCTCGAATTAACTGTTTCAGTCCTCTGCTATACCATGGAAGTTATATCATGAGTACTTTTTTCTCAGCTGTTCGAGGGTGAGGGTTCCCCTAGTTGGTGATATAAGAAAATTTCTGCTATTCGATTAACTTGTTCCAAGACAGGGGTGATAGGGATTGTTGTATGACTCTCTACAGGTTGTGCTATAGAGGTAGAAGCTTGAATCTAGATTCCAGTGATAATTGGTGATTTGAGAGGAGGAGGTTTACTTGAGTTTTGTATAGACATGTTTCACTATGCCCCTCCCTCTATCACCATTTGTTGATGGCCCGAGCTTGTAGGTTGCTAGATAAACTACAAGGCAATCGAAAGGAGGACATAGTCCAACAAAAAAGGATTCAAATCAATCCCACGCAGAGATGATTCTATCCCCAAGTTGTTTGGGATAAATAACTCCCATGGATACAAGGCCTCCACTGGCACAAGGTTTTTTAGATCCAAATATATTTTCTCTTTCTTCAGGGAAGATCTAGAAAAGTTTTATAGTAACCGAAGACTATACTGTCTAAGAAAACTGAGACAATAATTATAGATAACTTTAAATAGAACACTTAGACCTGTAATTTGTGACAAGAAAATATTAAACCAACATATAGAAATATAGATCAAGCCTACCTTTTTCCAACTTTGAATGAAACTGAGAAAATGAAAATTGTACTGCTTTATCCAAAATATTATATATGTATAATTGTTATATTAGAATAATCCCAATTCAAAAATCAGTGCGAGCATAAATGACTGTTCAATAATTGCAATTAATGGCATATGAATAAAATAAAAAACATTTATTCAATGCATAACCAACACATTAACATTGTAATGAAACATTAATACATTAGTTAACATGTTTGATAAATAAGAAACATATGATCAATTTGTCAGGAAGATAAGAATAACTTGGATCCATGGAAGAAGTCTAATGAATAACCCAAAAACATGACACAAGAAACATTGTAAATTTTATTAAAATTGTAAGAAATTACATAGCATCCATGGTATGTCCTTGGTGGTTTTTTCTCCCATTGTCTTGTAGAATTTCTCCCACGAGCCCCCTCTCTTCGGAGACACCCACCCCTTTAAATAATTATTACAATATTTTACAAAGAAAGGAAATATTTCTAAAATATGGGGTTATAAGATATCAATTTCAATATTTTCCAAGGGAAGACTGCCACTTGAAAAATAAATCCAACAAATTCTGTATGTGTTGATACTGGGAATGCTCTAGGTGTAGTTCAACCTCGTGAATCAAGGAATCGATCTCTCTTTTCTTAATCTTTTCCCATTCTCAGAGGAAGAGGTAAATTCTCATCCACGAAGTGAGAGGTGATTCGATCCAATCCTTGATTTCGACCCGGTGAAGCTGACTAATCTATTTAATATGATCCTTAACCTTTGCAAACTCTCTCTTAATCGGTTCTAGCTTAAGATTCAAAGGCATAGCTTCATCAATTGGATCTAGTAGTGGCAGGTCCATAAAACCTAGCAAAGTTTCTGAAGCAAACCATATCCTTTTGTAGGCCACCTGTCTGTCTTGAATGATGGATTCTACCAGTTCACAGACACTCTCCCATGTTTCTATTGAAACCTGGATTCTTTTGAGCTTGCCCTTGTCCAAGGCTAGTAAATCATCAGGTCTATCCTTGATATACTTTTTTCTAGTTCACTGGGGTATCATAATCTCTTGTTGCTTCATTCCGTCTTTGATTTTGATCATGGAGGAGGTCAGAATGGTACTCGAATGCATTGTATGTCTCTTGCTTTCCATTAAGTCCTTCAAAGAGACTAACCATTCGTTGATACAGGTCATCATGCAATTTGTAATCCAACTGTTTAAATTCTTCCTATGTGAATTTAGAGAATGAAGAAGTAACAGATATAAGTTTAAAATATTTAAGCTTCTCTTCAAGAGTGGAAATCTTCTGAGTATGCTCAACATTCAACTCTTTTGTTTCTTCAAGCTGTTTCTTGAGAATATCATTTTGGTCTTGGAGTTGCTTTAGCTTCTCTTCATATTCATTCTTCAAATATTGCAATTCCTATTGATGTTGTGAATTTTCCCAAGCTTGTTCCTGCTTGGAACTCTGCAACTCCTATTATTTTTCCTCAACTTCCTTGTTGAGCAAGGAAACTGAATCGTAATGTACTTTTGCAAAATCTCTGATGGCAGCTGCAGTTTCTAGGGCTTCCCGTTTTACATCATTTAAGGTTCTCTTCTAGATAATCTGATTTGGAATTGAACCTTGCTTGAAGGCCCCCTCTCTGGATCTTTTGGATCCCATTTTAACAATGACCTTCTCCTTCCTACTCCAAAAGTACTCCCCTAATGATACAATTGCATCTTAACCAAAGTCAACCACCTCCTCTACTGTTGAGATAGTTCTTTCAGGGATTGTAACTATAGGGGAAGGATGGGAAGTGTTAGGGGTAGGGATTAACATGTTGATTGAGGGAAAAGTAGTGGAAGGTGTGGAGGTATAAGAGGCTGTGGGTGAAAATATGGAAGTAGGAGTAGATGTGATAGGTTCAGGGAGGGTGATAGGGATAGAAGAGGTAGCAGGTTGTGAGACTAATGAATATGTTAGTGGAGATGTGGAAGTGGAAGGAAAATCAAATGATGCCAAAAAAATGGGTAAAGTGGAAAAAACGAGTAATAATAGGCATATGTGAAGATACTGAATGTGTACCATTAGTGGCAGAAATAATTTGGGAGTGATTGATCTCAAAAAAATTATGTTGAGGAGTCATAGTTTCAAAAGGATTTCCAGTTGAATGGGTTATTGAAGCAGTTGGTGGTAAGATGGTAGGAACGATGACATGGAATACATAAGTGGAGGGAGAAATTTCCTCCTCTAGATTACTTTTAATATCCTACACATCAATATTAGTAAGCAGTGGTGGGTTGATCCGTTGTATTGGGTCAACTTGCATAACTGGCTCAACTTGTAGAATTGGTTGTTCTACCCTCTAAAATATCTATGGTGGGAGTTCTTGAGATAGTGTTTGAACTCAAACCTATGGAATGACTCCCACAACCTTTTGTCTCTTTGGTTGTGGCACACAAATGGTTGCTTGTGCTTCCACTTCTGAGCTCATTCTTTTTAAGATTTTCTTTATCTCCACTGACCTTAGCAGGGCATGGAGAGTAGACGAAGGTTGATATTTTGTGGGACATTCAATAATAGACTTCCCCTTATCTTTAGATTGATCAACAGGAGTGGGAGAAGACCTGACCAATGACTCCTTGGATTCCTTTTCATCTGATTGCTTCTTATCATTTTCTTCCAAATTTAGTTGAAGCTTCCTATAATGTAATACTGTTGTTTTAAGCTCCTTCTGATATTGGAAGATGAAGCTTTTTTCCAGGGCTAAAGGGATTCTTCTTACCACTTTAGAAAAATCATTTGCACCTCGGTAGATTGAGTCATTAGGGTTTTCCTAATGGACATAGGTGGTTTTCATGTGTTCTTGAATAGAGTGGTTTGATAATAATGACTTAGGGTCATGTATTCTTTTGGGTGCCTCCCCTAAGTTCATTATAGTAATAGCCTTGCTGAGAATGGTAGAATATGTGGAGTTCTGTAAAGCCAGGAATCCCAAATTGAGAGGAAATTTGGGACAACCCTTCCTCTTAGATGTTGTAAGATTTAGGAAGGCCCCATTAATCACAGTCTGTAAATAGATATCCTGGAGTACTATCCTATTCGACACTATCCTGGGCAGTAGATGAACAATGTTGCTGCCACAAATTATGATGTAGGAGAAATCCTCACCCACATACCAATCTCCCATGGTGGAGATTAGTGCTCTTGCTCTATCAAATAATGTAGGGGCATCCCCTTTGAATATATTCTTGTATCCCAATGAAATGGTCGCAGATGTCATAAATGCGGGGAACAAAATTGTCCTTCCAAAGAGCTAAATAATAGATGTGTACAGGAGGTGAATTCCTTGTCCAATTCCATCCCATAGCCAAGAATGGAGATGTCACACATAATATATCCATAACATAAGTTAGGCACATTCTATTCTAAGTGACTAGACCCTTGTGAATTGCTGAAAAATGAAAAGTTAGGCACACAAGAGGAATTCGATGAGGGGATAGCTAAAGTGAAATTGCTGAGAGTTAAGTCTGCTAGTGAGCTGCTAAGTTTTAGAGATTTTTTGTGTGAGATGTTACATAGCATCTTTGTCCTAGTGGTTCAATGAATAGGCTCAAGGGTCCTAAAGCAAGTGATATTGGTTGCTTTCAAGAGATTGTTGGGAGGAACGATCTTCTTTGGGTGTTTACCCCTCTTCTATAGTTGTTCAGGTTCTAAGTTGTTTGTTTAATTTTTTGTGCCTTTATTTCATATTTGAGTCTAAAGGTTATGAATGTTGAAGGATATTTCTACACTTTTAAAAACTACTGAATTAGACTAGGTTAGATAGATTTTACTTCCGTATAATATTTCTTAAGGAATGCTACAATTTTTACAAGTTTTATGGTAGAGCTATAGATTCTAGTAATTAGCCTATAAAGGAAAATTTATAGATAAGTACCTATAAGATTATAAATAGTTTTCCTGAGTTTATGCTGACTTCTTTAATTTCTCGCTTTATTATAATCAAATGTATCATTGTTAAGTAAACCTTGAACCAGATTCTATTTAGCTTCCACCTTAGGAAGAGAGTTATAATTATATTTTCAAATGCCATCGAAGATCACCTTTTATGGCCATCACATTCTATTATTATGCTTGTTTTATCTTCGGGTAAGAAGGAAACTTATTTAGTCAAGCACTTAGTTCTTGCTTAGGAATAGTTTGATATTCCTTAGCTTAGGCCCTTTGTCTTTAGCTAGGATTGGGTGTGTTACCAACACATGGCAAGCCCTCCACTGCTAATACCTGTAAGAAGAGTAAATATGGTTTTGCACTAGCTGAAAAGAGCTAAGTAATACCTGTAACCCATCCTCCTAACATTATAAAAGGGAAAACAATTATTCTAAAGACATAACTAGAAAGCACACAAACAATAGTTGACTCTTTTTAAAACATTACGTTCCTTTCATGACTTAACAACAAGTAAAGTGGTTCCTTATAACAATAAGTCACACTATAATGTTTTTAGTAATTAAGTTATTATGTTCAACGGATAAAACATTGAGCATAACTTAAAAATGGTATGGATTTATTTACATTATTTGCAGTTAGACTGTTAATAAATTTTTTGTTTTATTTTATGAAATTTGGAGATGTTACATGTGGTATCAGAGCCAAGTTTCCAAACACCAGGCCCGAATATTGGCTCACTCACATATAGGAAACAAAATTACTGATTATACTTTAAATTTATTTATGTACATAAATATAAATTTGTATTTTGTAGAAAATGGAAGGAGTATAAGAATCTGTAGAAGATGGATCCCATCATAATAATCCAAATAACATATATGTGGAATTAAACACTAAGGAATCTAAGGAATCTGCACTAATCCCCTTTCAAAGGTCTAGACTACTGAAAAATGAAGGGTACGGTCAAATGTTTTTCATATCTTATGACTTAGAGGTATGATGGAAAGGGTTGGAAGTCGATTGGGAGGATTATTACTAACCTTGAATGTAAAAACAGTAAGAAATCCTTTGGTGTGACCTAGAAATGTTCTTAAGTATGAAAAATATGATTAAGAAAAGGCCTTTGCAAGAACGGATGGTGGAGATCCAATCTTGAAAAGAGATCAAAGGGCCAGAAATCATTTTTTCGCCCAAAGAAAACTGGGGTCGAAAGTGCAAAAGAGGTGAAATTTGGTTATGAATACAACATCCCGACTTCCACCCTCTAGGAGCAGAGATCCGACGGCCCAGGATGCTTCCACCCAGATAAACGGTGTAAAAAGGCATAAAAGGGCAGAATTGGAGATCAAAAATACCAAGAATTTGGTCCTGAAAATTTGATTTTCCATTTTCTGCGATCCACTAGATCAAATGAATCATGATGCTTCCACCCAGATCAATGGTGCAAAAAGGCGCAGAAGGGAAAAAATAAAAAATAAAAAATACTAAGCAGTTTCATTATGAAAAATTGAAGTTCCGGGTTTCACTTTTCACTAGATCAACGGCTGAGGATGCTTTTGCCTAGATCAACTGTGCAAAAAGATGCAGAAGGGAGGAAATAAGAAATCAGAAGACTTAAGAATTTTCCCATAAAAGTTGATCTTCCGCTTTCCATGATTTGCCAGATCCAACAGTCCAAAAAAGATTCCACCCATATCAATGGTGCGAAAAGGCACAGAAGGGCAGAAATAAAAAATTAGAAATACTAAGTGGTTTCGTTGTGAAAAGTTGAAGTTCCAGGTTCCGCTTTCCGCCAGATCAACGACTGAGCATAAATCTGGTGGAGATTGACGGTGTATAATTATTAAAGGACAAAAAAGATGATGCAGAGGAAGAAAGACCGAATTGAACTGCAAAAAAACAATCAGCTCGGTTCCTTCCTTTCATAGATCCAAAATCGACGACCCATAATGAATCTTGAGGTAAGATAAATGGTTCAGACGTGATTTCACTGGTAAAGACACTGGCATGAATGAAAAGGTTGCAAAATTATGAGGGAGGATTTGAGCCGTCATTTTCAGCCATTAGGCATGATTTTAAAGTGTTTAATTTCCCATTTTTGTCCATCATGCGCATCCCAGCATGGTTTCCTATTTTGATTTTTGTGATCATGGTGAATCTTCCAAACCAGAAGTTGTTATGATTTCATTCATGTGGGTTTGATCACCATTTTCTATATTTGGCTCTGTCTCAAGGTTGGTCTCGAGATCCTGTTACGCTATAAATATACCCTCGTAAGAGGAAGAAAGGGTGGATGGTGGTTGAAATATTTCATTAAGAAGCCTTATCGCATGGATTTTTGTGGCTTTGTCATTTTCTTGGAAGATTTAATGAAAAGTATGCCTTGAGTTTTCTAAGATCCATCACAGTGTACCTTGTTCAGTCTATTTTTCCTTTGTAAAATCCATTTCAAATCTGTGTATTTTCTGCTAATGCATTTCTAGTTTTATGTGAGGAATTCGCTCTCTGTCAAGCGCTCTTTGCATCATATTATGCATTTGTTTATGTGTTTCTTGTAAATGTTTTGGAATTCTTCTTATATGATCCATTGCAGTTACTAGCCTCTGCTATTTCTTCTACCAAAGGTGTGTTCAGGAGATTCATCCCTAGATAGTTGCCTCTTGTTACATCGGGCTTCTTCATATTCCCCCCTTCCATCCCTATAAAGATATTTTGCTGAACATTGGTTCCTATTTTGCCTCAGTTTATGAAGTTTATTGCTGTAAGTCCTTGAAGGTTCCAGGCCTTGAATCCATCACCCCATGGTATTTCTTATCTGTTTGTTTCACCATTTTAAATTTTCAAATACCATACTACCATCAGAAATCTAGTCATTCTGCAAGCTGCTTAAATGCATATGTATATGTGATTTTGTTTTTGTGACAAAAAGAGAGCCCTCTCTGAATGTAAGGCTATACTATAGTCTAAATATTGGTTGAAATGGTTACCCCTGTGACTTCCTACCACAACCATAGGAAAATTACAGGGTGATAACATCTTGGCGTCGTTTCCAAGGAACGAAGGAAGAAATCATCCTTAGGAAAAACAACATCATCCTAGCTCTATGATATGGTTGAGAAACCGGTCTTAGACGCACAATTGGTTGTACATTATCTGGCGACTCCACACAATTTTGAAGGTGACTCCACTGGGAAATACCGGTGGCCAGAAGAACCCACACGAAGATAAATCCCGATGCAGAATCCTTCCAAGAAATATTTGATAGAGAAAGTTTGATCTGGAGGGTCAACAAGATGAAAAGGTTAGTAAAAAATATTTACTTCCCCATTGAAGGTGCTATTGCTGTTAGTGATATATCTGAACATTGTAATGAGGAGTTTGGGATAACCTTCCCTAGAAATAAGTCTGAGTCCAACCTCTTTGACTTAGTTTCTGATACCTCTACATTTGATTTTCCCTGTATTTCCTGGTCACCCCTGACCTCAGAGCCTCCAGGAGAGGATTTCCAACACCTTCCTGACCGAGAGTACCCTACACTTACTGCTGATTCAACTCTGCTAAATTCCACTGTCATAAGGCTATCTACTGCCACATTTTTGTCTCCCACTGCTTCAAAACAAAATCAACATTTATCTTCAAGTCTTGTAGGTCCTCACAGCTTACCAGTTTCTGTTCCACTAGTTATAATATCCCTTGTAAATCCCACTGCAACCCTAGGTATGGCTAGGTTTTCCCCTTTAAACCTCCATGCAATTATTCATGACCTTCCCCCGCTTTATGCCCAAAGAATAAGACAATTTAATGGGGATAGGGGATACTCCGATGAAGAACACTTGGACTGGTTTTTAGATTGGAAAAATTTGGAGGAAGTAGACTATGATGATGTGAAGGTTAGACTATTTGCTTAGTGCCTTGCTGGAGAGGCAAGAAGATGGTTCAAAAACCTTCCATCTGACTCCATCCAAAACTATCAATCCTTTGAAGACACATTCAAGGATAAATGGGTAGATCATATGAACCCTAAGATGTATCTATCCCAATATCATTCCATGAGGAGAAAAGAGAGCGAATTTGTCCAAGAATTTTTTGACAGATTTATGAAAGTATACAATTCCATTCCTACCCAATTCAAGCCTCCCATTGGATCTGCCTAACTTAAATATGTTGAAGCTTTCGGTGGTGAATTTTCATTGTGGTCGAGTGAAAGGAGATCTTCCTCCTTGATAGATATGATGAAATATGCCATAGAGGTTGAGGTAAAACCAACTGCTGCAAGAAAGAAGAAAAGAGAGGAGGGAGTGTTAACCCAAAAATCCCCCACATAGCTCTCAAATGGCCTACACCACCCAAGGACACCATCTCACAACCTTCATATCACTCCATAAGACCTTCCATTGGACCCCCACAACTCCAAAATAGCCTAAGGATGAATAAAAAGGGCTAAAAACCCCCAAAAGGAGCCCAAAATAGCCCCCTAAGAGCTAAAGCCCTAAAAAAGGGGCTAAGACCCTAAAAGGGGCTAAAACCCTAAAAGGGGCTAAAGTTAGGGCGGAAGGGGCTAAAGGCCCAAAAAAGGGTCTAAATCCTTGACCAATGGCTTAAAACCCTAAAACCCCTTGGAAAAGCTATAAAAGGAGTGTAGGGGGTCACTCTCAAACTACTTCTCCCTTGCCTATTGTTATGCTGCCCATGGATGCTTTGAGAACTTTGCCTCTCAAACCACCCACATTCCCTCTCCTTCACATCCATTCCCATTTGAGCCATTGCTCCCCCAACCAAGAGAGAGAGGCTTCTAGGATCTAGGGAATGGTGGCCCATTACCCACTAAGAGAAGTTATATTTGTGTCTTTTGTGTTTGCTTCTTAGCTATTTAGATTGCTTTGACTTCTAACCATTGTTTCTTGCAGGTTTTGTTTAATATTGTTTGCAGGTTTCTCCATTGTAGATTAGGTTTATTTTGCAGAGTTTAAGGAGGTGAAACCCTAACCCATTTTCTGTAGAGGGGTTCACAAAGATTCCACTTCTTCTTTCTTCTCTTGCTTATGATTTAGTTTATTTCTAGTTTTTGTCACTAGATTAGCTTAGTTTAATTTACTGTTTTGTTTACTTGCATTTCCATTTTGTTTTTCCTGTTTTCCAACAATAGGAACCTACCCTTGTGCCCTATAGGTACAAGGGAGTCATTCCTGCTCCTACAGTGAGGAGAAATCCTCACTACAGCTTTGGCGACCATACCAGGTCGATCCCACAGGATCCCTGGTCCAAAATTTTTATTTTTAAGTTTTTAAAATTTTTTGCCCTATTTTTTTAGGAATCTTATGTTAAATCTGTCTTAAATCCTATTTATTTGCTATTTTAACCACTGCTGAAGCCTTTTATAGGCCAAATCGAGTCAGACTGACCCCAGTACCAGTTACTGTCAGCCAGATCTGACTTTGTCTCACCAAAAAACCCCATTCCGGAGCAGGGCGCTCTTATCGGGGCAAAAGGTGAGACTGGGACACTCTTAATGAGCAAACAGGTGTGCCCAGGGCGCACTTAATCCCACGATAAGCATGACTTCAGCCCAGAATCTCAGGTTGCGACTATTTTTGCATTCTGTGCAACCCCCTCGCTCATTTATGAAAAAATCTCGCAGCCCCCTCGCTAGATTTGGTCAGAAATGGGCGGCCTGTCACACAGAAGTTGAATTTAAGATTAATAGACAGTAATTTTCAGTTTCAGAGGACTGTTAGTGTGGCCCAGCCACCTCTTTCCACCATTGTAGGTCATTTTAAGTTTCAGTTGGTATTTTCTGCAAATAATTTCATGAACAATGTGTAAATGTTAAATGAACCATTAAGGCTTAATAAAATGAACTAGTCTAACTAAAAATAACTTAAAAATAACCATATTACTTCCCCCTTCCTCCTCTACCCAGTCATCACCCTCTGGGGTATTCTGGGATATGACGAAGGGAAAGCTCGTATAGATCTAGGCACTCCATGATATTTTTCCCAAACCACTAAAACTGGGTGACCTGGAAGGTAGAGGGGGTAGAGAAGGAGGGCTTCTCACGGCGCTAAGCGTCCTCCCTATTGAACAACCTAGCATCCGGGAGGTGACCTGAGGATCTACGGATGGGCTTAGTCCCATTGTGTTGAGAGCCCAACACCGTCTCTTGGTTGAAGAAGAATATTACTATGAGGTAGACATCTAGTTAGGACATCAAACATTCAGGGTTAATCACTGTACTTGCTTACAAATTTCTGTTTATGGTTGCATAAAAAACCATGACATGAAATATACCATGATGAATTCATAAACCATATTGCAACAACCAAATACCAGAAAAAACAAGCAAACCAACACACCATACCGAATAATTAACCCAACTTAGTTCATGACGCTGAGCAAGCTGTAAAATTTACCAAATTTACACTAATTTCAATCAATTCTGCAATCTTTGAGGACGTAAGTCCTTAACCGCTTCAACTGTGGGAAGTACTTGGGATTTGCCTAGAAAATCATTGCGAGGAATACCACAGGAACCCCAAAGTAGCTGGCCGCTGAGAGGAATTGCCAAGCGAAACGGGAAACGACCCCTTCTGATTGAGTAGAAGCACCTATGAGGAACAAGCCAAGCGTTTTCTTCTGGCAGTCTTGGTGGCCGAGAGACCACATTCAGCCAATAGGAAGCTATTGAAAATGGGGTCCAAATCTCATACCCACCAGTTTCATACACAAAAGTGAACAGAATTGATCCTCCATGATCTTCCTCACACCTAAGAGGAAAACCACCACCGTTTGGAACACTTGATCGGCACCGTCGAAGCCATTCTCAGTGATCTCCCACACCATCAAAGGGATACACCACCTTTGATTCTGATTCAGATCCGTATCAGTCTCAATTAGACCTCCACACAGCACCATCAAGCCCCATGGCTAGTGCAAACTTGGATCCATTTTTCGGCCTAACCTTAGCAAGTGGACCCATGTCCACATCACAACCTGTCACCCACAACTTGGCAAGTGGCCCAAGAAAAATCATGCAGAATGTCATTAGCCAACTGCCACCACCCATAGTGACCAGCCAAGCTAGCCCAGTGGTAACACACGGGGTAGTGGCCCCTCCACACACACTACCCCTCCTGCCACATAGGGGGCAATACACCTGCCACCTACATTTCCCCTACTGTCATACATGGGGGCAATGCCCCCGCCACCCATACCACCCCCCACATAGCACTTGGGGTCATTGGCCCATCCCTAATGGTGCCACCACAAGCCCCCCCAGCTGTCTAGATGCACTATGCACCTGCAAACCCCACCCCCATTGCAGCCCCATCCCACATTAACTTGGGATCAAATTTGCCCTTCATGGCTCATTTGAACTTTCCTGATTTGGCTAGATTAACAAATGACCCCATCTGCCACCAATATTTTTGGCCACCTATGCCAACTACTGCCATCAGACATCCCCAAGTTTGAAGGCAAAGCCGGGGAATGTCCCCCAAACCACATAATGACATTCCATCTATGGTGCTCATCCAACAACATTGTAGATGACTCCATCAGGTTGAGGCTGTTCCAATGCACCCTTACAGGTGCTGTAGCTAAATGGTACATTGAGCTGCCACAAGCTAAGTATCCAGACTTCAACTCCCTAGCCTTCATGTTCCTACAGTATTTCCAGCTCCCTGTTAGATATGATGAGGGGGGGGGAGATCCTGTTATCCTGTCGCCAAAGCACCACCACTCACATAATTGACCATATCCATGAGTGGCGGCAATGCCGTAGCTTATGCAAAATCCAACTAGACGACATGATCTTCTTGGATTGGTTCCTTAAGACTTTGCTCCTGCCATCGCAAAGGACGTTGCATCTGAACGTCCCCAATCTGAAGAAGAGACCATACTGAAGGCCCAACAATTTGATCTCATTTATGCCCAGTCTGGATACCTATACACCATCATTACAGACGCTCCCCGTCCAAGTACCTCCTACCGTGGTGCATCGGGGGCATCCCACACTGCAGACGACATCATAGGGCCAGTCTCTAAACAACCATACTACTCAACCGACACCACCTGTCATTACACCATAACCAAGCAACACTACTAATGTTACTTACTAAAACTAAGCTCTGGACTATGCTAGAATAATGTCTCAGTCCGGAGCGACAACTTGCTATGCACAACCTGCACCACCGTAACAGGCTCAGGCCATGACTTGGCCAACACAGCAGTATGTGGGGAAAATTCCCACATTCGTGGCACCACCACCTCCACAAATCTACTATGCACCACCAGTGCAACCAGTTCAAGCCCCTGCTCCCACTCCTCCCACTCCATTGGGACAGGTGTTTGCACAGCAAAACCATCCCAACCAGCCTACCCCCAACAATCAACAAGGGCAAGCTAGGAATAACCAGCCCCGCAACCAAGGAAATAACCAATAGTAGGGAGGTGGTCAACAACCGAATCCTCCCAACAATGTCGCGGCAAATCGGCCGGCCCAGAACCCCCCACGACCAAATGCACCAAGACGCAACACCCTGTTGTGCACAAACCAACCATGCACACTCTATGAGGTCTATGGGCACTACACATTTGAGTGTCCCTTCATGGGTCATGCGAAGTAGGCCATTCAAAATGAGGCCCAATAGGCCGCCAATGCTGCAAACCAAGCACCGCCCAACCCGGCACCTCAAGGGCCTCCTCCTATGGTGCTTCAAAATCCACTGCCAGTCCAAGGACTGGTGGCAACTGCACCCCCTCCCCAAGCCAATCCCAATGCTTCGGGGGCACCACCCATGGTTGAAACATGTGTTCACCACCTGCTAGCCATGACCACTAAATAGGTCAACTTGCAAACCAGACAGAATCAGTATGGTACCACCACCGAACCTGTTGAGTCATTAGCAGTATCCACGTCTAAAATAATCAACTTACCTCTTTAGCTACCCCCATTTCCATGCCCCCCCATACGCAGAATTGCCAATAATGCCACAACTAGAGCCGCAGTCAGCTATAGCATTGTGGATGATTTGGACTAATCGCCAACTGCCATGTCCACTCTTGAGGTACTTAAAATGTTCCCAACATAGTGGAAAGCCTTACTAGCCACTTTAGGGGCATTAGACCCCTCCAACTCCAAGTTAATCACATTTGACATGGAGAACGGAGAGTCGCGCATGCCCTCCACTATTGCCTTCCAAATCCCGGTGTCCATTCAGAACTTGGTTGTGCACTGATGCATAATGGATGAGGGGGCATCCACGTGTGTCATGTCTACCTTGGTTTGGCAGAAGCTTGGATCACCAATTCTACAAGAGTCCTCCATGACTTTGCGGGCTTATGATGGACACCCCACTAAAGCCCAAGGAATCCTCCCCCATGTCCCCATCACGTTAGCCGGGAAGATAGTCTTGATCGACATCGAAGTCATCAACACTCAACTGGAATACAACCTCCTCCTTGGGAGGAGTTACATGTACACCATGCGAGCCGTCGCATCAACTGTCTTTCACCTCATGATTTTCCCCCATGAAAGGAAGATTGTGACGGTTGACCAACTCACCTACCATGATCCGCAAGGGTTAACAACGCTTGCCAATGTTATCCCTACCATCACCACCATTGATCCGCAAGTGGTGACCACACACACCAACATCATCCCTGCAACCAACAATGTGGTTTAAAACACACCAGCCTCCCCACTATTGAATGTGGGGCCTGGGTTGTTTACCGATCCCACCATGATGGCTCCTTTCCCATTGGTGTCACCACCACTGACACAAAATCAAACTGTGGACTTGTGCATGGTCTCATATAGCACCACTGCACCCAAACAACAACCAAAGCCGTAGCCCCAACCACAACCATAACATTGTCTGTAGCTGCAACACCAACAGCAACCGCAGCAGCAACATTACATGCAGCCACAACCACAACCTCACCCCCACATGCAACCAGTAGGGAGTTATCTAGGCTCATCTCCAGTCCATATGATTCTCTTCCTCTTTCCCCCACCTGGTTTCATGAGCAAGCCGGTCATGGCCACCTTAAGCCTACCCAACTTTACGTTGGGAATCCCGGTGTGGTATCTTGATCCACTAGCTCAACCAACAATGCCCTCTTCCTCCAACAGAGTTTGGGGGCAAGGACACAAAAGCCACAACCAATACCACTTTCATGATATCTAGCATCAGTTTCCATTTCACCTCATCAGCTATGGAAGATCCACTTGATCTATCTCGGAACCACTTATGCGATGGCGGAGATATATGTAAAACCACCTTAGGTTTTACCCCATTCCCTTTAAACCATAGTATGGAATCGATTCTTCCCATAAAAGACCAGATTCCATCATCCTACCTTGCCAATGACCTTCATCTCAGCAAGGGGGCATACCTCTTCGCTGACTCAGACGGTCGACTCTTGAAGAAGCCGTGCAACAGGCTCCCCCTCAAGAGAGTCTATGCCTGATACCACCACTATGAGTTCCTTATAGTGTAGTTTTTTCCCTTTTTGTTTTTCAACATTTTTTACCACAAGTCAGGGGCAGCACCATTAGCTACTAATCCAAAGTCACTTGGAACCTGTTCAAGACACCTCTCTGTAAATTTGAGCATATAGATCTGTAGACAAACACACAACTCACAAAGAAGATCTCACAATTTACTCAGCAATTGAAGAACGAAACAGTGCAAAAGGCTTGCAACTGTGAATGCTTTCATTAAGAAAAAAAGTAATCTGAATGATAATTACAATGAAGTAAAATGGCTTTAATAGCCACAAGCAATTCGAATCCACATGAGGAAGTTCGAATTGATTAGACTCTACTTGACTGTAAGTAACCAAGACTTGTCTAAATCACTATCGAAGGACCCGGTAGTTAACTGTCCTTGTCTAAATCATAACCGGAGGTTCATCGGAGCTTTAAAACACAACCAAGTGTTACATTTAGTGTTGACTAATGGTTAACTGACTGTGGTAGGTGAGAAAAGCGCCCCACATGTGTGCAATCAATTAAACCTAGCACTAACTGAATGTAGAGGGCTAGAACTGAATGTAACTGACTCCTAACTTGGCTTGACTAGTCATTAACCGAAGTGAACTGACCTTGGTTGGTTTCGACACTCCCAGTTGCTTCCTAAATTGTAGGGATTGATCTAGGAGACTCCTAAACTTATGCAATCAAGTGCAATAAGTGGTAGTGAGCCTCAATTAGTGTTCCCCACACTTTAGTAACTGAAACATGTGCCCCAATTAGGTCAAGTTTACCCAATGGTGCTAATGACTATAAATAGACTGGATGGACTCCTGATTTAGACATGACTCCTGATTTAGACATATGACCAAATTGGACAAGGGAGGATTAATAATCCTAACACCCCCCCTGAATGCTAACTTGGACAATCTGTGGGCCCTGGTAACTAAGACCATAGGTCACCCATTACATCAAGTAAAGTAAAGTAACTGCTCAAAAACAAGGTGCTGGATAAAAACCACATGGGAAACCCTCCCCCCCCTTCTAATTAAGCAGGTAGAATCAGGATCAATCTGGTTCTTCTGTGCACAGGTATCCTGGGGCTTGGCATGTGAACCTCTCCATCATTATGTCTGGAGGAATCTTCCTCTTTGGAAGAAGAATGATATGCTCAACTAAATCAGAAATATAGACAGCTGCCAGATGAAGACTGGACCCATGTAGAGCAACTGAAGTCAACTGAAAAGTGAGAAAAGGTTCTTGAGAATTCAGAGAATGTGAAGAACACTCAAGAAACTGATATGTTTCAGCCATGAACAGAAAACCATGAGTGGTAAGAACATCCCCAAGTGTTAGGAGCAGGTGTCCAGGTGGATGCAGAAAATCTTCCTCTTTGCTAGTTCTGTGAGAAGATGAGCATGTGATCAATGGTAGAGAAGCACTGGGACTATTGAGAGCGAATTCTTGAGCTCCATAGTCTGATATAGCTTTTGAAATAGATAATGAATCACATAATAAAATATCAGCAACCTCATATGAGGAAACTAACACCAAATCTCCATCAGCAGTTTTGAAGAGAAAGTGCGGTACTTTATTTTTCACACCGGATTTGGTGAGAGCAGCTAAGATTTTAAACAATTAAGTTGAAGTTTAAGAAAATGAGATTATTGTTTTATGTGTAACTAAGAAATACTATGGTTATAGTTATTGTTTTATTTATTAAGATTTTTGTTTAATTTATAATTGCATTTTGGGTATAATAGTTTAAGTGGTTTAAGTTTTTATATTTTTATATTTTCTCAAGTTATTTAAAGCAGAGATCAAAGCATGCATGTATTCATATTTCTGTTTAATTTTACTTGAAATTATGTGTAGCAATTATTGTAGAGACTCTCTTTTCTTAACCTATTTCCAAATCCATTTTCTCTTCTAGAAAAGTAATATAATAATGATTTTAAATAATTAATAATTTAGACTTTGAAACTAATATACTAACATATATATAGTTTTAGTTAAATTTGCCATTTTTCTCATAAAAAAATAAAATTATAATAAAAAAACACTTACAAAAATTGAATGCCATGTTTTAAATGACAAATTCACCTCAAATTGCATTGCACAGGTTGTGAAGGCTTACCGAATTCACAGAGCCCATTACTGTCTCAATTTTCATTAGTGGGGTTTTAGCCCAAGATGATCTAAATAAAGAAGAAAAAACAATGTGATCTTTATTGTAACATTCTTTAAAAAGAAACACTTTATTAGTGATTTTTTAGGTAGTTAACTTTATTAATATATTTTTGGGGAGTTTAACCAAAGATAATTTAAGTTATAAAAAAAACCAACTCTAATTGTACAACATGTTATAAAAATAATATGTATAATAAACTAGCATATATAATAGATTCAAAATTAATATAGGTAAGCTATTAATTTTATAAATTGTCATCTTTTTAAACCAATATATTTTTCTCTTTTAACATATTAGAATTATATATATTTCTTATATTAAATATTTAAAATTGTTTAACTATTAATTACGTATATAACTCATGTATAATTAAAAGTTATTATATCATTATTAAACATTAATATATTATTTATAAGTATTTCTTTTGAAAATTTAGCTCAAGATAATTTAGATTAAAAAAACAATTTCAATTGCACAACATGTGATGTAAGGATTATTGAAGGTACACTTTTATGGTTGGCACATATATAAACTATGTAAGGAGGACACAATGGAGGTACACTTTACATTTTTTTTTTCCCCAAAAAAAATTCATAATTTTATTTCAAAGTAGAACAAAATTACATATCTACACATGTAAGAGGATCACTAGGATCCCTACATTGTCACAAATTAGCTGTCTCATATAAACGTAACCAAAATTACAAAACTGTCCCAAAATATGGATATCACAACCCAAATCAGAAAACAGGTCACAAAAATCTGAAATCAGACATACTGCCAAAAGCAAAGGTCACCGCCTCTGAAATGCCGTCGCCGCCGCAAAGTTCTCGAAGGAGCAAAACGGGTCGCCACGCAAGAGTATATCAAACAGACACCATCACTGCCATATAAAGCAGGCAATCTTTCACAGCAAAATCAAACAGATCACGAAGGAGCCATTCGTCCAGCAGCATGCCGCTCAAAGCAGCGAGAAACCACAACAAAAGGAAGGAAACGGCCTCTCAGTCGACGGCAAAAAATGACCTACGTCCTTATCAGCAAAAGGAAGGATATGACCTATGACCTCTCAACTCTGGAGCAAGCCCACAGTCTCCAACCTTCGCTAATGGACGGCAAGACAACACCTCAGCCGCACGCAAGAAGAACTGATCCACTCTGGGTTCTTTAACGACAGCTCCAAGAAACAGATATTTTCGATGTAAATAACTCGGAAGCTCCAAGAACCAGAACAGCAGCTCCAAGAACCAGATTGACAGCTCCCCCATGTAAATGCTTAAAAACTGATCCACTCTGGGTTTTATATCGGCAGCTCCAAGAACCAGATATTTTCGATATAAAATGCTCGGCAGCTCCAAGAACCAGAATGGCAGCTCCAAGAAGATCGACAGCTCCCCCATGTAAGCTTTAAGGCATAAGAACAGATCCACTCTGGGTTCTTTAACGGCAGCTCCAAGAACCAGATAAAATGCTCGGCAGCTCCAAGAAACAGATCGGCCGTCTCCATGCAATGGGAAAATGCCCATAAACGCCAAGAAGGGCTCCAGATAGACCAATGAACGGCCCTTAACAAGCCAAACTGCCCAATACCGGTTCACCGGAATCGCTCTATCTAATTCAACCATTAAACTCGAGCCAAAAACCCAACTCCGGTTCCCAGAATAGCTCCAAGAAAACGTCAAAACGCAAACCCTCGACCCCGGTTCATCTACTGCCAGATGTGGGAAACATCGGAGATCTTTATCTCCCTGGTAGCTGGCTCCAAGAAGTAACCAGCTGCACGTTCTTCGAAAATCGATTGCTGGGCAAATCAAATAATTGGGCGTCTTGGAGAGCCGATGAATTGATCTTGGGCCGAACCCCGCAGAAAGGTAAATCCTTCGATCAACCCTGGCGACGCAACGTGGTTTCCACTTGCACGATCATCCCCGCGGAGGTCGATTGCTGGGCTAAAGACACCAGACGATCTTGGAACGAAGAGAGCCGATGAATTGAGTGTTCTTGGAGCTCCCTCCGTTCCCCCTCCCATCTCAGGTACACTTTACATTATTAGTGAAAGAGAGCTGATTAATAAAGAGGTGGAAGAAGAAATGAGCACTTTACATTTTATTAACTAAGAAAGAACTTGTTTATTAAAAAAATATATGTGTATGGGTGCCCATACAAGAGGTTTAGTACAACACTTAACTTTGTAAATTTAAATATTTACCAAAAAAATTAAACAAATGTTTTTGATGAAGCTTTTTATTTTTATCACATAAGCATGCATTATCATTTGAAGTAGAGTTTGAATTTTAAATTTTTATATGTAAATTATATTAAAATATGAAATATTAAGATATTAAATTTTATGTTTGAAGAAAGATATTATTATTATTATAGTTCTTATTAAATACACATTTTTTTATCACATGAAATACACATATCCTTAAATTTATATATGTAAATCTACATCATGAAATAGTGAAATAAGGATCATGGTATATAAAAACTTTTATTTATGTAAAAATATAAATGTATTTTTTTTCTATGACAGAAATATCTCTACCTCTTAAACTCAATTCCACATGGTAACACATTCTTACTTGATAAAAATTGTGTTTCATTGAATATATACATCACAAAATAAATTCTACCCATGCTATGAGCATTTTTTAGGAAAATATGTGGAAAGTTAGTAATAGTCATTTATTGAAAACAAGCATATTCACATTGCAACCAATACACAATGATGTAACTAGTAGGAAGAACCACTCTCTTGTGATTGCTTTCATTTGAATAAGGATCATGCTATATTTGGGATTTATATGTTTTTATGTACTAGTTCTATTTAATGAATACAACAAATTAATTTTGTATAGTGAGATTTTAATGTCATTCAAACAATTTGAAGACACATATGTTAAAAATATGAAAGAGGAACCCTGTCATAATGTCAATCAAAAAAATTCCAACTATAGTCAAGCATACATCTGACACTAAAATACAAAATATATATTTTTACAATCTCGATATTTTCTTATTTGTCATCATTGGAATCTAATCATGTAATGTTTAATAAAATTGCATTTCTAATTTGAGGATGTTGATTTTGACATTTTTATGTTTGACATCACTAGAATCCGTTGCAACTCATGGGAAATATTTAAAACAATAATAGCAAATACATGCTCCAAGAATTGGCTATGCTATTGCATGATCTGTCACAAATTTCACCAATGGTTCAAATGCACAGTAAGATGATGCCCATTAACTAGAAAAACAAATATTCTTATGTGTAGGGAAGATAGTACTATTATCCTATAAATTATGACTCTAATCAAGATTAGTAAATGGTGCATGTAGAGTGGTGATGTAAATTATATACACACTTGAATCTATCTCTCCTAAGTTACTACCCTACGTTGTCCCCACATCAGATAATTACATTGGGCCTCCATGGGACCAATCTCAACCAAAGCACATACTAATTCCAACCATAAAGTGCGGTAACGAGAAACAAATCCCCCCTTAAGATTGCTTGGGGATTGACTATCCATGAAAACCAAGGATTAACATTAACAAGGTAAACCATTGAAATTTGTAACAATGAATGCCAATGATTGACCTTCATAGTAATGCCATGCACTGCAACATTACAAAGAATGTGAATTGCACTATCGTTCTCCTTAGAATGTTATGCAAAGATGAAAGTCACTTCATATGTATGACTTCATAGAAAAGAAGAGGCACACCTTCATTCTTTGTTCATTTCACACTTAAAATTGCAACCCTCAATCTCTGCACTCCCCCTGCCAAAGGAAAATACCAATGTTGATTTCCAGTATAATTAGACTCATACTTAATTACTACCTAGCCTTTTATTATTTTACTCACATATGTATACTTTCTCTTATGAAAAAATAATTTGCATTTAATTTTACTTGCAATTGATTACATGGGTTTCTATTTATTGTTTATTGGTATTTGCAATAGGGTTTTTTTTCAATTTCATCGTCTACTATGCTTACCATAAATTAGCTAAACTTGCTTTCAACACATAATATTATATTATGTACATACACACAACTTTATCTCATTTTACAACATATTGAAGTTCTCTTCGGCTTTTCATTTCCCCTGCTTCGGGGTATGCTAGGTATGATATTTTGTTGTGTAGAGAAGACTTGCAAGTTTCCGAATGTTGACTGTAGCTTATATGTTAACGGCATTGTAGACACATAATGTCGTGGTTAAGATTGGATTATTACTAGGTGGCATATAATTTATATAACCAATGTCATTTAATTTATAGCAAGTAAGTTAGAGTAATCAATACACATAATTTCCACTCAGATCATTAAAACAAATATCATGGTAGTTTGCATTTAGTGTAACAAAGTATTGCACTTTTAAATTCAACTGAATAAAATAAAAAATCCGAAATTATACTTGAATCCTATGAATTCTACACTTAAATAGGAACTTATCCACTAATATTTATACTTAAATATTTTAAAACAGTGAAAACATCTACAGGTTAATTTCAATCGTAACTTACCTATTCTTTAAAATTGATAACTTTTCAAATGATTTTAAATATGGTAAAAAATGTTTACTAATTAAAATATCAAAATAATATACTAATTCAATTTATTTTAAAGATAAATGAATATTTACAAAATGTCCATTATTCAATATTGTTTTTTAATGTTATCAAAATATATTTTATATATGTTAAGTCTAAAAATTCAACGATTTGGTACAGAATAAACAAAATTTCATAACACTATTTTGAAAAAATTTAATTAGAAATTTTCAAAATCCAAGTTACCACTATCAAGTTTTGATATTTTTAAGTGCTTAGGGGTTTTTGAGGGTTCTGAATCCATTTCTACCATCAAAATAGTGATTAAACATAGTTAAATTTTGATTTTGCAAAGTAGAAAAAAGTTGAATTCCGGTAAAATATGGTCATCCGATCCAAATCGTTGAATTTCTACACATCTTCTTTTATATATGTATATATAGTTATATAAATAAATAATATTAACTAACACACCATCTTAATTTATAGGCCACTCTGGCTTAACTTGTTTCTCTCTGAGGTTTGCTTTGGTTCGCAAAGAAGAGACGTATTTTGGAGATTAAAGTGTTTGGTGACACAAAAGTAATCATTGACTCGACACTCGGATATAGGTGTCCACATGTCCTGTCGACAACGCATAGTGTGTGCCTTGACTTAGGAGCTATCAGGGTGACACCTCGCATGTTGGAGCCATTAAGTCCTCCTCCCATCTCTCCAGAACATTTATGAGAACATGTAACCCACCTAGAACTAAAAAATAAATATTTTTATTTATTTAAAAAAAACATTATGTTAAAAGTTATTGTAAAGTTTTTATGACCAAGGATGGTCAAGGATGACTGTACTTGAATATTTTATTTATTTAAATAATTAAAAGAAGAGACACCTATCCAAAGAAGACCATTAAAGAGTATTCATTGACTCGCTATGAGGAATGAGTAGTTGTAGAAGGCAAAATGACAAGTGGCAGCAATAACATTTCACTTTCTAGTTGTCGCAGGAGGAAAAATCCCTAAAATTGTGGTCATGTTCCCCGAGAAGAGGAACTGAGTAGGTGGCTCATTTAATTACAAAACTGACCCAAATACCTAGGAAATATTATAAATACCATGGAATTGAATTCCCAGTAAGGGTTAAGCAAGTCACTGTTGTTTATCTAATTGCGAAGCTAAATAAGTGTATGTTGAAGCTCTGTATTGTATGATTATAACTTGTTAAATACTAAAGGTACAGTAATATCCCTCTTCTGCTTGCAGAAACCTGGTTCTGCGGCACCCCATAGCTATTTTGGGTGAGACTGCAACCTGTTCGCAGGTTGTTGCTGAAAGGGCCAACACAATGGGTCTTTTGTTGGTGCGAAGTTAATGGTATAAAACCCGGGTCTGCCCTATAGCCCAACAAATTGGTTTCGTTGCCGGTTGAACTCAATATCTGCTCAAGAGGGGTTTACGTCGTACATAGAGGGCTATGTTTTGGAGACCCTCAGTGCAAGAAATCGGTGACTAGATTGAAGAGACCTATCTGAAATTTGCTGAGCACGAGAACAAAGATCCGCGTCGTAGTTTGGACAAATTTTTACAAAGGTATGTTTTTTCTGATGTCTATGAAATTTTCTTTGGTAGTATCCACAGAGAGTTGCACCAGTGGTTATCCAGGTTGACAGAGAGAAGGACGAACTTCCAAGAAGGTCAGTTTCCTGATTGGACCCCCACAAGAATTAATCTATTGAAACGGGTGAACAACGAGATATCCCGAGTTGTTGATTTCTGGACAATGCGAACCCTCGAAGCATTTGTGACAGAGTTCGCCATTGACACAAGTACATCCTTCAGCGAAGCCAAGCGGAAGTTTTTCACAGGACCTAGGGGTAAGTACTTGAATTCATTTAGTTTGAGAATTAAAATGCTATTGGATGAAAAAGGTATATTGCTCATTGAATATTACTATTAGATTTAGTATTACTAACCTATGTTTGCAAGCGAAAGTACCTTCGACGAGCAAAGTGGTTTGCTGCGAAGTGGCAAAAGGTACAAGAGAAATTTTGAGTCCTATACCCTAGGTCATAATAGCGATTCTACCCCCGTCAGTCCAGCCGCCTCAGAGCCCGAAGAAACCCCTTTTGTTGGAAACCCTCTGGTAACCCCGCAGCGCAGACCTATTATCCTTGAGAACCCCTCGCAGTCTGAAAGTAACCCTAGCCCGAGTATTCCTGTCGCAGGTCAGTCTACCCTAGTAAGTTCTTCCCCGCCTGCTACCAATCCCCCTCCAACCCCCCCTAGATCTACGATGGCCCACATGAATGATGATATTAAGCTCCATGTTTTCAAAGGAACTGGATCAGAGGATCCATAACAATTTTGGTTCTTATGTGAAGCAGTGTGGACTGCTAAGAACATTATGGATCAAGATACAAGAAGAGCGCAGCTGGTTACTTCCTTTAGAGACCACGCTTTGACCTGGTTCATGAAGTTTTCCAGTACTCAGAACCATGTCCTGGCTGATATAAAAGCCGCAATGATAAAGGAATTTAAGAAGCCGAAATCAAAGTCGCAGTGTATCACTGAACTAAAGAAAATTCAACAGAGGCACGGAGAATCGGTGTGGGACTTTGATCAGAGGTTCAAAGTTCTACTAGATCAAGTCAGTTTCACTATTGGACCCACGTAGCATAAGGAATGGTTCATTGCAGCATTGCTACCACATATTAGGACTCCACTCATGCAACAGAAGGTTGCTGACCAGCAAGAGGCTCTAGAAATTGTGATGAAGCTTGAAACCGCTCCTGTCGAAGATAATTCTGGTATAGCCCAAATACAAGCACAGTTGGCAGCGATGGCTCTGGAGCTTCGCGACATGAAGAAGGGCAAGGCTGTTCGAGAAGAGGTTTGGTGTACACGATGTCAGACAGAGGGTCACGACAAGGAACAGTGTCCTACGGTAAGAAATTACCTGAATTCTGGTGCGCCAAACCCATTCAACCCTAGTGTTCTATATTGTGAGATCTATAGGACAACTGGCCAGCATCGACCTGAAGACTGCTATCTCCTGCAGAGGTATGTGCAAGTCCCTAAGAACCCCTATTGCAAGTTCTGTAAGTCAGTTAGACACAACGAAGATGAGTGTCGCAGCTTTGACCTCATGAGGGAACGAACTTATGATGCTTACCGGGTACAAAACGATGGACAAGGTAATGATGGATATGGTTACCGTGGTAGTACATCGGGTCATGAAAATTTTGGAGGTTGTGGTCGTGGTGGTATGGCTGGAAGAGGACGAGGCCAAGTTGTGTGCTATAACTGTAACCAGGCAGGGCATCTAGCTAGAGATTGTCGAAACCCAACTACGACATGCTGATATTGCAGAGCTGTCGACCATGTGATTGAGCAGTGCCCGCAGCTGATCGCCAAGATTCAGGAAAGAAATAGTGCCCCGACTCCGAATATTCAGCTGATTGTTGTGGAGCAACGACCTGTCCCAGCCATTAATGTTGTTACTAGGAGTGGCGCTACGACGAAAGTGCAGAACAAGGAGAAACAACCTGGTGAGGCTTGGGTTCGTAAGGCCCCGGAAAAAATCCTAGCATTTGATGTCGAAAGAGAAAAAGAGGCATTTATGGAAGCCAAGAGAGACTTTGCCGACCCAAGCACATCAGTAGCACCTGTGCAACAACATCAGCAGCAGTCGCAGCCATAAGAAGCTTCACTGGATCAAGTAAGTACACTGTCCTCCTTTTTACAGAGTTGTATGAAGCTCTTACAAAATCAAAATGCTTTAAACGAGTTGCAGAAAGTTATTGCTTCTTGCGAACCTCAGCGAAGTTCTGGTAAGGAAAAAACTGTTAATAGAGTCAGAAGAACTGGCAGGGAAATGAGATTGAATGCTCAGATAGGAGAATATGACATGACTGATGTCACCTTGGATCTAGGCTCAGAATTAAATGTCTTAACTAAGCAGACCTGGGAACAAATGGAAAAACCTACTCTGGAATGGTCCCCTATACAGTTAAGATTAGCCAATCAGCAAAAGATTGTGCCCCTAGGAAGATTCCCTAGTACCCCAGTAGATATTGATGGAGTCAGTACCTTAGCAGACTTTGAAGTTATTGAGATGATTGATGACAGCAATCCCTATCCAGCCTTATTAGGAATTGAACGGGCAATGGAAAATGCTGCAGTCATTAACCTTAAGAAGAGACAGATGACTTTCGAAGGGAAAGGTTTGAAAGTCATAGTACCATTGGACCCCTCTCAAGGTGAAAGGTACACAGAACCACTCAGAGATGAAGATCAGGATGTTTTGGACCATATCTACAATATCACAACGAAGGAAGTAGATTATGTTGATCCTACTGCCGAAAGTATCATGGATTGGTAGTGTGACAGCTCCTGCATGATGGATTCAGATGACGACCTCGAGAATTGGTAGAACAGACTGTATGAGCTACATGGACATCATTGTGCAAGAATTACCAGGTCTCTCAGATGGCTTAGCTAACAGACACGAGCCTTACCTATTTTTGATGGTTTGACAGACCCAGCAGAGTTTATTGTGCAATTCTCAGCGCAGGTACCAGACTCACAGAAAATGGAGACTTTGGATTCAGTATTCAAAGCCATAGCAGCCAGATGGTGGAATGGTCACAAAAAGTACATTCATAGTTGGGAAGCTTGTCAACAATCCCTTCGCCTGAGATTCATGGATCGACCACAGGAGGTGCGAAGCAGGTTTAATGGTAAGACTAATCCTCAGAAGCATTTGGAGCAATGCTACGAAGCCTGGAAGCATGTACCTTGTACAGAGTGGGTACATAGGTTTGTGCATACTCTGGAACCTGTCGCAAAGAACTGGTATGCGGAAGTCGAGCTTCGCCATGGTACTGTAAGTTGGGATATGCTTGTTGATAGTTTTGTGCTGACATTTTCTATTAATGAGGTTTTCCCTGCTTTAGACGCAGCTATTAGGTTGATACATACTAAGGTGTTTGATGATCAAGAGATAGCAAAATACCAACCGGATTGGAAGGAACAAGAAGCTAATGCAGTAGAATGTTACAACCTTGCAATTGACGAGGATGACGATCTGCACAACATTGAAATTCCTGATTCAAAAGGACACTGCAAAGTACAAGGACTAGCAGTCGAAGCACCTAAAGTGACTCAGCCCCTGAAGACGTGGACCGTAAACATTGGATCAGAAGAAAACCCTAAGTATGCTACCATTGGAGATTATTGGGATGAAGAAATGGTGAGTAAGGTGACACAACTTCTCCATGAGTATCAGGACTTATGTCCACTGAAGTTCTTAGAAAAAAAAGGAATCATTGAGGCTATGGATGACATTCTGTCATGGATAGAAGCTCGAAGCCATGTCGAAGCTGGTGTCATCCAGCATCGAATGTCCTTATTATGGCACAACCAGAGTTACTGGTTATCCCGAAGAAGGGAAGATCTGTCGGAACTTAAAAAATTATCGTTAGAAGCAATCAAATTTGGCGGCGTCGGTACATTCTCTGTATTAACTTCTTATATTAATGCGATTTTGGAAAATATACTGCCGTTTGGACAGGATCTCTGCCCGATTCGGTATCATCAATGCACAGTTATGACATATTTAGTTGATGGATTTTATAAGAAGGAACCCACACCCGCGACATTCACATTTCGCATTTCCTTGAGTTTTTACATTGCATCCATGTCAGCTGATCGTGAGTTTCAGGAACTATTGAGGGAATTTGAGCAGACGGGTCTGCCAAACCGTTTCAGCCACCCACTTGCATCTGCACCCTGTGAAGCAAACCCCCCAGCACAGACTCAGCTAATGCAGACACGATCTACCCAAAAAAAGTTTAAGCCAGAAGTGCATTCTAAGCACAACGAAGACAGACACAAGTAATCAGGGAAAACATCAGAGGATCCCGAGATGACTCCGTCTGGGTCAGCAGAGGTCCTACCAGAAGCGGATGAGAACATTGCCCCGCCGCATCCACCATATCTCCAGCCTGTCCGACCAGGGGTTCAGCTACCTCGACGGACAAAGAAGTTCACATTACGCACCCCTTCGCTACCACCGGGTGTGCAGTTGGTTGGAACCATGACGGGGAAAATAGACCGGGTTAAGTATGCCGACCACGACACGAATGATCGGGGGAAGTTTCCACAGTTCGCCCCCGGACAATACTTGCATTTCATCAAATATCCAGAGACTGGGGCGACATTACTGGAAGTAAAACAATGGGCTGCTGGCTTGGATAAAGCTGGTTTTTTTAATATGCTCGATGTTCCCCATTTTGGTCGTAGCACACAGGTGACTATAGTGGTCAAGCAGCTGCTGGCATTAGTACTTGACGGCCATCTATGGATAGGAGATAAGAAAATTCCTATTAATGCTGAGCTCATTCATAGGATCACAGGCTTACCCATAGCGGGGCCTGATCCGGGGATCGAATTTCCTTCAAAGCATGAAGATACGAAGCTCGCACAAAGCATGAAGGACCGCTTTGGGCTGACAAAGGGGAAACGAGGGTATCACACTTCCACGATTCAACACCAGAACATTCGCTTCGCAGCTGAGCTCTTAGCATGCAAGCTCATGCGAAAGTGTAGACCAAATGAAGTGCTTGCCCCGATTATCAGAATTGCTGCGAACTATGCCGAAGGCTACAGTTACAACTGGGCAGAGTACATTGTGAAGGAATTCCTTGAAGATGCCAGTGACGTGCAGGAAAAAGGTAAACCCTTTCATTATTCATGGCTGATAGTACTTATTTCACTAATCGGGTGGAAAGAACCCACCGAGGCACAGTTTATTGAAGTACCTCCAAGTATGCCGGGTGTAGCAAGGTACGCATCTCTCTGGGTGTCGCAGGACAAAGAATCCCAGCAGATGACGAACACGGTGTTTGCCTTCTATGCCATGAGCATATCCTATGAGATCCTGCAAACACCGTAGCTCACTAATGAGCTATTCTCTCAATATGATGGCGCAACCAACTTCAGCGCCGACATGCATCATATTTTCATCCAGGCCCGCGCAAATCAAAAGAATCAATGGTTTAAGTTACCATGTGTAGTAACTAAAGAAGACATCCTTGCGGTAGTTCAGCAGTGGCCGGCTGAATGGCTGAAGGACGCAGGAAAAAAACCCCCAACATTCCAATTCCCCCAGTTACCAATGTGGGCGTAGGCCCCAGTCAGACGCAACAGTAAGACCCACCAGAGGACAGCGGAGAACAAACTGAGTCGCAGCACATTGAAAGCGACCAGGGTGGAGATGGTGGAAATGAAGAAGAAGAAGAAGAAGACTCGGTTAAAACTACCTCAGACCCTAATCGGCCAGATAAGCGCAAGTCACCAGAAGCAGAAGTAGTGACCAAACTTCAGTCCTGAAAGAAAACGAAGGCGTCGAAGGACAAGAATATTGACGAAGAGCCCAGCCTGACAAGTGAGGATCTTGATCAAGCTCTGTCGAAGTCCACATAAGTTCTCACCAAGAAATGGTTAGAGTTTGTAGCTACGCATATTGATGCAATCACTGGAGTAGCAAAGCACATCTCGGAGTTGAAGGAGTTAGCAAAAAAATCAGTGACTGGCACTGCAGCAAGCAACACCCCAGTAAGCACGCAGGTAGATCTAAGGCAATGGCCAGTTAGAGAAAACAGGGGTCAAGTGTCAAGTGAAGCCCTCATCATAAATGATGCAGGATCTCGCGCGGAGATGAACATGATAGTTGGAATAGATTACACCAAGATGTCCATGATGGAATTACATCTCTGCCAGTCAGCTATCGCTAAGGAAATCCAAGCACGAAACTGCTACTCACAAATACAGTTGGAAAATATCATGAAGCATAACGATGACCTGACAGCACAGTTGGAGGAGGCGGAGCAGTGGAAGAGCAACGCGGAACACAAGCAGGTTATATTGGCACGAGTATTGGAGGAGGTGTGTCGAAGTCTTCCTGACTTCAACATCCAAGATGAGGAAGAGTCGGAGCAAAGAATCACCAAACTCAAAAACTATGCACAACAGTCTTACAGTGCAATAGACAAGCTCAAAGCAGAACATGAGACTCAGATTGCGGAGCTTCAACTTCGCATAATCCCAGAGAGCCCACCAGAGGTCAGAGAGCAGCACCGAGCAGACATTCAGGCCTCAGCAGTGAAAATTTCAGATACTATGAGTAGTGCAACAAAACTGCTAGAGGACATCGTCAAAGCCTGGGTGAACCTGCAGGAACATCCAGAAGTGCAGAAGCTGCAAGAAACCATCAAGCAGTGACAGACAGAGCTGGAGGTAGTCAAAGTGGAAATTAAGACTCTGCCTCCTATGCAGAAAATGCTCAAGGTCAAGCAAAGTAATGAACTCCAGCAGGAAATTGAGTCATGCAGAGCGAAAGAAACATTGTTGGAAAATTCTATGCAGCCCCTTGTCAACGAGGCTTTGGAGTTGAGTACTGCTGCGGACAACCAGCTTAAAGTTCTGAAGGAATACGATGAATTTGCACAGGAAAAGGCTAGCGAAGCATCAACAGCAGCATTGCAGGAGTTGGTGGAGAAGGAGCAAGCAGCCGAAAACATCATGCCCAGCCTCAACAAGCAGTTCACTATCTTCATCGACAAAGTTCGTCAACCAGAAGAGCAGCAGGGTGTCCCGGGACGGGACACTAGTGAGTCTTAGGGGCCTGTTGGGCCGCACACCTTAAACGGTCCTTAACCTTGGTAACTCCGCAT